>VYVB01000455.1:0-290675 GCA_009761775.1 Ficus carica
CTAATACTTTTTCAATATATATTTTTTTCAAATCATATTTAGCTAACCAACTTATTTTCAAACACACACTCCAGATAGCTACAGTGATATTCTCAATCCACATATTTTTTCCCCTTATATTTTGATAAATGTCAAATTTTAAAAGTCAATAACTTTCTTAATTTAAGTCAAAATGTATTGATTATTATGTCTAAATGCTTATAACAACGATATGTGTTATTTTTATAAAATACAATTCATATTCTTACACTATTTAGATATTAGTCGTTATTATTTATTTATATTTTAATCAAACACACATTTTCAAACATTAAACTTATTTCGAATAAAAACCAAAACTCCAAAATTCCAAATGCAATTCTTAATTATCAATCATTAATATATTCAAAAGAAAAAAGAAAAAAGAAAAAAAAAAAAAAAAAGAAGCATAAAGATTTTAACGGAAATTGAATCTCAAATAGATAAGTTTTGTGTTTGATGAAGCTAATGCTTTTACTAGTAGTTGGTCAAACAGCAGTGGCATGGTTTCGTACACACTCTCTCCCTCCCTCCGTTGACTCTTTTGATCTCTCGGGTCTTTTTCCTAATTATATTTTCTAAATTATCGCAGAATTATAAAATTTCGTAGCACAAGTTTATTACTAAAACCGAGTGTTTTCTCTTTCCCCCCTTATCTTCACATCTTGTCTTATTTTAATCTTAATATATTATTATATAAAAGAATTAATAATATTCTCGCTCCTTTTATCATACATCAATCCACTATTTTTTTTATTTTTGCTTTTTTACTTCTTTTTTTTTTTTTTTGCTTTCATCATTTTTTTTCTTTTTCTTCTCTTATTTATTTTCTTTTATAATTTTATACTTTATCTATTTTCTTTTTATCATTTTCATTTCTCATTATCTATATATATACACATATATACATAATCCTTTATATATCTATTCGATAACTTATATGTTTTTTAATATGATTGATAATGGTTTATATTTTTTTTACACAATATGTTATTCATACATGCTTCATACGTGTTCAATTAGTAATAATTAAAAAAAGAACTGAATGTTTTCACTTAATTTCTGGACATTCAAACACGCATATTTAAATTCCTGACACATCTTTTATTAATAAAATTTAGTATTTTTTGCTTTTTATGCAGTAAAATGTAAACAAAGAGAGAGTATTTTAGAGTCAATTAGAGTTCTTTTATGAATAGACCAACATGAAAAATAAATATTCATTAGCAAAAAAAAGTCATAATTTGTTTTTGCATAAAAATGGATAAAACTAGCAATAATAGCTCATATAATATAATCAATAAAAACAAAACTCATATTATGTATTTCTCAAAAAAAAAAAAAAAAAAATTCATATAATCACAACGAAACTTTTTATTATAAGTTGGAGATTGAATTTTTAAGTTGAAATTGATTGACTTTTTAAAAATTAATTATAATTTTTGTTGATTTTTTATAAAAAAATAAAAATTAAGATGAAAAAATATAATTTAATTAGAATTAAATTAAAATATCAAAAAAAGGATAAGAAAAAAAAAAGTTATCATAAAAAAAAAGAAAAAGAAAAAAAACTCAAAAGAGCCAAAACAAAACCCCAAAGCAAGTTTTACCCAAATTCGGTGTTCGCTCTCAGCCTCAAGTCTCCCCCCCCCCCCCCCCCCTCTCTCTCTCTCTCTCTCTCTTTCTCTCTCTCTTGTGAGTGTCTTCTTCTCGTCTTATCTGTGGATCAATTAATAAAGAAAAATAATTAAAAAAATAGAAAACAAAAACAATAATAATGTAAATATTTTTAATATTGTTATAATTAAAATAAAAAAAATTTTAAAAAAATTAATAATTCCGTCTTTCTTCCATTGGGTTTCTCTCTTCTTTTCAATCTCAGCGACCGCGTTCGTGTTCTTCTCTTCTCTGTGTTTTGTTTTGTGTTTGTGTTTGTGTTTCTTCTTCTCTTCGGGTTTTGCTTTCCTTTCTTTCTCTCTCTCTTTCGCTCGTGCCAATTCGCACGTGTGTCTCCTTAATTTCTTAGCCGTCTCCTTCCTTCCATTTCAACCGACCTTCTCTCTCCCCTCTCTCTCTCTACTTTCTCTCTCTTCATTTCCTCCGCCGATCGCCGCCGCGTTTCTCATCGCCGCCGATTCTCGACCTCGCTGTCAGAAGCCCTCTGTCAATTCGGCCTTTTGATCGCTTCCTTTCTCAGGTTTGGCGCTCTCTCTACCTCTGCTTCTCTTTCTCTCTCCTAGGGTTTGATTTTCTTTATCTGATTCGATTCTGCAGCTAATTGTGTTTAATTTTGGTTATCCTGTTTGATCAATTGCTTAATTACCCCCTTACTCACCACGACGAAATTTAGGGCACGATCTACCTTTGACCCCAATTTTGCTCTCCACTATTCATTTCTACCTCCCAGCTTATGGAGTTTTTAATCATGGTCTTTGCTTCTTTCTGTCTCATTGTGTTCGTATGAATTTTTGAAACTTTCATGTGAAATTGGCGTTTGATTTTGTTGTTAATTTTGCTCTTGAGTAAGTCTTCATAATTCTGATTTTTTCCTTTTGGTATTAACATCCTTTTTGCACTGTAACCGCTTATACTTACAAATTGAGAGAATCAGCAACTTTATTATGTGTTTGAGAAAATCAGTCGATCATGGGAGAATTCTGTTTAGTAGCTTTCTTGATTTGGATTTCGCTTGTGAAAAGTTGGTAACTTTATGTATTTGAGCAAAGCAATCATTCATGCGAGAATATACTGTTTAGAAGCTTTCTTGATTTGGATTTTTCTTCACTTTGTTATATACAGGCTTGGCACCTGGAGGATTTTGTATATGTAGCGTGGATGATGTAAATTATTGACAAAGCATGCGTAGGCAGTTGATTTGGAAAGCTTTGTTGTGTTTTTCGAGTAATGCGGTACTTGGTAGCTAGGGGAAACGTGGTGAAGAATAAAGAAGATGAATGTGCAGGCACACATATCCGGACAAATCTCTGGGCAGGTACCTAATCAGGCAGGTACACAGTTGCCCGTTCTGCCTCAGCAGAATGGCAATGCTATTCCTCCTCAAATGCAAAATTTAGGTGGCCCTTCTCGTACTACTGGCGGAATGGACCCTGAGGTTATACGAGCACGCTCGTTTATGCACGAGAAGATGTAAGACCCATTCATTTTCTGTTGGTTATGTTCCCTTATTTCTGTGTATGCTAGTTTATTAGTGCTTAAAACTTGTTGCTTCCACTTTAGTTTAGGTGGGCTAATCCCAAATCTGACCCCCAAAAGAATTGGCCACCCTACAACTCAAAATGTAACAAAACTTCCCTCAAGCTTATCGTAAGTTGCAATATTGGTACTTCCGTCATTGAAGTATAAATTTTTTTAACGGTTTTAGTCACATGTGCATGTCGGGTAACCACATGTGATTAAGCCATTAAAAAAAATTGTCTTTTACCTTCTAGTCATGTGATCTATATGTGATTAAAGGCAGTTAAAAAAACTGACGTTTCATCAATGAAATAAATGCCAAAGTTGCAACTAGTTATAAGCTCAGAAGGTAGTTTTGTTCCATTTTGAGTCGTAGGGGAAAAACGAGACAATTCCTAGTCTTTGGGGACCAGGTTTGAATTTAACCAGACTTTAGGTACTTTAAGTAGTTTATATAACTTCAGGTCGTTTGTGATACCCTGGTATCGAAAGACACCTGTGTGCGAATCTCTTAATCAGGCTATTTGTGATACCCTGGTATCTAAAGACACCTGTGTGCGAATCTCTTAATCGTTGTAGCATACTTTGATTGTGATTTTCACCTGACTACTTATTTACTGAACACTAATTTTTTTGTTGATTTTCTCCTTGCAGCTATGAGATCTTACTGCAGCGGCACCAGCAGCCAATCACTGAAATGCAAAGAAGGAGGTTTAAGGATATTGTTAAGCGCCTAGAGGAGGGTCTGTTTAGATTGGCTCAAACAAAGGTTAGTTTGCTTCTTTGTTTGCAAAAATCCATATGCGAGTATGTTTAAATTAGAGTCTAGAAACAGATATCTTCAATTCTCATTTTGTTGCTGTAAGCTAACTTCTCTTTTTCTGTCTTGATTCTGCGAATCTCGTTCTAGGAGGACTATATGAACCTGGACACTTTGGAGATGCGTTTGCATAATATAATCAAGCGTCCAGCTTTGATTAATCAAAATCAACAATATCCACAAATTGTCAATAATTCATCTCCTATTGGTGCAATGATACCAACCCCTGGTATGTCGCATAGTGGGAATTCTAACATGATGGTTACTTCTTCTATGGATGCTTCCATGATTTCTTCTAGTGGTGGTAATAGCATTGCACCTAATAATGTTAACACCGGAAACATGTTGCCGACTGGTGGCTTACCGGGTGGTTCCTTCAATAGATCTGACGGTACTATTGACTTGCATGCTTCTTTTGTATTGCTAGTCCTTTTTGCTTTAGACCAGTGTTACAGAATCTGCTTTTCAGGTCCAGTGTCAAATGGATATCAGCAGTCTTCTGCCAATTTCTCGGTTGGTCCTGGAGGAAATATGTCTTCAATGAATGTGCAAAGAGTTACAAGCCAGATGATTCCTACTCCTGGGTTTAGTAACAATACTAATCAATCTTACATGAACCCAGAATCCTCAAGTAATGGTGGTGGTTTTTCTACTGCGGAATCTACAATGGTGTCCCAACCGCAGCAGCAAAAGCAGCAAATTGGTAGTCAGAACAGCCGTATATTGCAGAATATTGGTGTCCAATTGGGTAGTGGAATTAGGTCTAACCTACAGCAAAAACCCTATGGGTTCTCAAATGGGGCTCTTAATGGTGGGCTAGGGTTGATGGCTAACAATATACCGCTTGTGAATGAACATGGTGCCTCGGAGGGCTATACGACTAGCACATCATTTGTTAATTCACCCAAGCCCTTGCAACATCAGTTTGACCAACATCCGCGGCCAGTAATACAAGGTACCCCCCATCTTTCTTCCCCATCTTCCACTCAATCATTCGCCTCCTTTCCTCCAAGTTTTGTGTAAATTTACGTGTAATTTGTCGTTTCTTTATTGGTTTATCTGTGTCTCTTGTGCTTTAGATTAGAAGTTGTGTACTTGTGTTCTATTTTCACATGAAATGTTCACTTACTAAATAATTTGTTTATCAGGTGATGGGTATGGAATAAGCAATGTTGATTCATTTGGGTCTGGCAACTATTATGGTTCTGCAACATCTGTTGGATCAATAATGAATTCTCAGAATTTGAATTCAGTTACTTTGTCACCTATATCTAAAACCAACTCTGCTCTCATAGGTAATCAGTCAAATATGCACACACAACAAGCTACACATATAAAGCCCCAACAAATGGATCAGTTGGAAAAGATGAGTTTTCAATCTTCAATATCATCGAGAGACGGTATCCTCCATCCTCATCAACCGCAGCAATTTTCGCAACAGCCTCATCAGTTTCAACAACAGCAGCAATTTGGTCACCAGCAACGTCAATTGAAGCTGCAAAATCAGCAAGGTCAGCATTTGTTAAACAATGATGCTTTTGGTCAGTCGCAGTTGACATCGGAACTAAATACTCAAGTAAAACGTGAGCCTGATGAGCACCACAATGAGGTTCTGCATTCGCAAGTTCCAGAGCAATTCCAATTGGCTGATATGCAGAACCAATTCCAGAACTCTGCTGAGGACCATTTGAGGGGTGCTCAGCAAGTCACCCTTCCATCTGGTCAGCAAGATGTTTACTCATCACTGCCTCAAAATTCTCAGCAAATGCAACAACCGTTAAATACGCACGAACTGATTGCAGCATCTCAAAATGATTTTGGCTGTGTTTCTGTTGGAGCTCAATCAGAACCAATGTTGCAGGGTCAATGGCTTCCTCAATCACAAGATGGGAGTAATAGATTGGGTAAAATTTCGCATGAACAACATTTGCAGGAGGATTTTCGTCAGAGGATATCTGGACAGGATGAAGCTCAGCGCAATAATTTATCATCAGATGGGGTTATCATTGGACAAACTGTTGCTTCCCGAGGTGCAGCCGATGTCCAACATGCAACAACTGCCGCAAGGAAATCTGCCAATGCAAATACTGAGAAACAGTTCATAAATCAACAGAGATGGCTTCTGTTCTTGCGCCACGCTCGTCGGTGCTCAGCTCCAGAAGGAAAATGTCAAGAACTTAATTGTATTACTGTCCAAAAATTGTGGAAACATATTGAAAAATGCTCCTTACCTCGTTGCACTTATCCTCGATGCCATCATACGAAGATTTTGCTTCATCATCACAAGCACTGCAGGGATCCGGTTTGCCCTGTGTGTGTTCCTGTGCAAGCTTTTTTGGCTGCTCATATGAATAAGTTACGGAATCCTATGGCATCTGATTCTGCTCTGCCTGGTTCAGTAAGTGGATCTTCTAAATCCTTTGATAACGGAGACAACTCAGCAAGAATGGTTTCTAAGCCTTCCCCAGTTGATGCTTCAGAAGACATTCATCCTTCTATGAAACGCATGAAGATAGAGCATTCTACCCAGGCTCTTGTTCCTGAGAGTAGTACTGCTCCTGTATCGGTTCCTTTGATTGGTGAGCCTCAATTGTCTCAAGATACCCAGCACCAAGAGTTCCAGCAACCTGAGATTAGTATCCCAATTAAATCTGAGTTGTCAGAAGTGAAGTTGGAAGTTATTGCAACTTCTGGACAAGAGAGATTTGATGATTTGAAGAAAGATAATATTGACAATGGAAACCAAGGTCCTGATGAACCTGTCAATTATGATGATCCTTCTGGTTCGACCCACCAAGATATTGTTAAACCTGAGAGGGAGATTGAACCAGCTAAGCAAGAAAATGCAATGCAGCCTGTAGAACTTGCATCTGGAACCAAGTCTGGGAAGCCAAAAATAAAGGGAGTTTCTTTGACTGAATTGTTTACTCCTGAGCAAGTAAGAGAGCACATTATAGGCCTGAGGCAGTGGGTTGGCCAGGTATGTCAGGGATCTGCTAGGCTTTTTGATTTTGTTTTGTTTTGTTTTGTTTTACGTTAAAGCTTGCGTACTTTCAATTTTGTTGCCGTTTGTTTCTTATTATTTTTTATTCACCTTTGTTAATCTTTTAGCTTATGGATTTCTATGATGGGATACTACTTCCTACAATTTGTAAAAGTGCTAGTCACCTCTATGAAGAAAGTGGAAGAAACTGCAATAGCTTATATACATATGCTTTTACCCATTAAAATTTTTGGTTCAGAAAAAGGAAAAAAAAAAAAAAAAAGGAGGGAGAGGGAGAGAGAGAGAGAGAGAGAGAGAGAGAGAGAACTAGGAATGAAGAGTGGTACTGAATTACAAGATTGTTAGAAGTTTTGAGGACCTATTTCCAGAGGCCCTTATATTGCAACTTCTATATCCTTGAGTTATACTCATCATGTTTTTGCACCAAAGGCTCGTGAAATTTGGCTTCAAATGTCTTGAAAACACGTGCATTAAAATGGAGAAATGCAAAAATAAAGAAAACTAAGATAAAATGTTGGCTACCCTGTTTTTGAAATGAATGGACCAGGATTCTGTTCTCCAGCTATCCATGACTGACTTCATTTTATTTTATTTCATTTTTATTTCTGGTTTGGTTCACTTTATCATTGTTCATAAGAGGAACTACTATAGTTCTTTAAATTGTTTTTGTACTTTCATCTGCTATTTATCTTAGTTACTCACTCATTGGTTTTTTCTTTTTCTTTTGTTTTGTTTTTGATTGTCAGAGTAAAGCAAAGGCTGAGAAGAATCAAGCAATGGAGCACTCAATGAGTGAGAATTCGTGTCAACTGTGTGCAGTTGAGAAACTTACTTTCGAACCACCACCAATATATTGTACACCTTGTGGTGCTCGCATCAAACGCAATGCCATGTATTATTGTGTTGGTGCTGGTGATACAAGGCATTATTTCTGCATTCCTTGCTACAATGAGGCCCGTGGCGATACTATTGTTGTTGATGGGACGACCATTCCAAAAGCAAGGCTGGAGAAGAAGAAAAATGATGAGGAAACTGAAGAGTGGGTATGTATTTTTCTTTCACGTTTTCATTTTGTTGCTTTCGACAATTGTTCTCATATTTCTTTTGGCCTCAACTGCAATACTGCAGTGGGTTCAATGTGATAAATGTGAAGCTTGGCAGCATCAAATTTGTGCTTTATTTAATGGTCGAAGAAATGATGGTGGGCAAGCCGAGTATACTTGCCCCAATTGCTATATACAAGAGGTTGAAAGGGGAGAGCGTAAGCCCTTACCACAGAGTGCTGTTCTTGGAGCCAAAGATTTGCCGAAAACTATCCTCAGTGACCATATAGAGCAACGGTTGTTTAAGAGACTGAAGCAGGAAAGACAAGACAGGGCTAAATTTCAAGGAAAAAGCTATGACCAGGTATTCTTATATCATCCTTTCATTTGGGAATATATGTGGGATTGTGTTCTTAGGGCAATTGTGTTTTTCATAACAAATAGAAAACAGAAAAATCAAAAGACAAGCGGAGTTACATAACAAATAGAGCACGAATAAAACTCAGGAAAACTACTAGGGCCCCATAACATGTTTCCAATTAAGAATAATTAATGAAAGTGTTTACTCTCAATGAATAATCAAGATATATGAATTTACTCTTAGAGGATGTGACATGTGTAAAAAAATCTTCCATAAAAGAAAAGTGGTATAGTACTGGTGGAAGCTAATGGTGTTTGCTAATTATTTTTATTTGTTGCTGTTAGGTTCCTGGAGCAGAATATCTTGTGGTTAGAGTTGTTTCCTCAGTTGACAAAAAATTAGAAGTGAAGCAGCGATTTCTTGAAATTTTTCAGGAAGAGAATTATCCAACTGAATTCCCCTACAAATCTAAGGTTGGATGACGTAATTTTACTTTTGCTACATTTTTTTGTTTGTTTTCCCAAGCGTTAAATACTTGCTACGAAAGTTCTGTTTAAGGTACATATTTAGTACCGAATGGCTCTAATAAGAAAATTTCCATCAGGTAATTTTATTGTTTCAGAAGATTGAAGGTGTGGAAGTATGCCTTTTTGGCATGTACGTCCAAGAATTTGGATCTGAAGCCCAATTTCCAAATCAGCGCCGTGTTTATCTCTCGTATCTGGATTCTGTTAAGTATTTCAGGCCTGAGATTAAGGCAGTAACTGGAGAGGCTCTCCGTACATTTGTTTATCATGAAATTTTGGTAAGCTGTACTCTTTATGTTGTACTTCATGTTGTGTTTCATTTACTGAGATCTTCTAATAGAGCTGATGTCTTCATAAACCTTTTTTAGATTGGATACCTCGAGTACTGCAAAAAACGGGGTTTTACAAGCTGTTATATATGGGCCTGTCCTCCATTAAAGGGTGAAGATTATATATTATATTGTCACCCAGAAATTCAGAAAACACCAAAATCTGACAAGCTCCGGGAGTGGTGAGCCTAATAATTCAAAGAACTTTCTGTATTACTTTATTATGTTTACTATCCTGTTCTCAATAAAGTTAATTTAGTTCTAACATGTGTTTTCTTGAATATCTTTAAATTGCAGGTATTTATCAATGCTTAGAAAAGCGGCAAAGGAAAACATTGTAGTTGATCTCACTAATCTATATGACCATTTCTTTGTATCTACTGGTGAATGCAAGGCCAAGGTTACTGCTGCTAGACTCCCATATTTTGATGGTGACTACTGGCCTGGTGCTGCGGAGGATCTCATTTATCAACTCCGTCAAGAAGAGGATGGTAGAAAACAGAACAAAAAAGGAACCACAAAGAAGACGATAACAAAAAGAGCTTTGAAAGCATCTGGTCAGTCTGATCTCTCTGGTAACGCCTCAAAGGATCTGCTACTGATGCATAAAGTAATTTTCTCAAACTCGATCTAGATGAGTTGGTTGCAGTTCTTTTTATCAGTATAATCCAAGATGTGCTACTAATCTAATTATTGTTCTTTAGCTTGGTGAAACCATCTGCCCAATGAAGGAAGATTTTATAATGGTTCATCTGCAGCACGCATGTTCTCACTGTTGCATTCTAATGGTATCTGGAAGTTGTTGGGTTTGTGACCAGTGCAAAAATTTTCGGATCTGTGAAAAGTAAGAACTCTTCTTGAGTTTGTATTTTTGTTGGGGACTTGATTCTTTTTGTGATTATTTTTTGCTTCTAGAAAGTGAAAAGTTCATCCTTTTTGTGATTTGACTGGAAGTTTTCAAAATTTTACCACCTCTTCTTTCCCATTACGGTAGCAATGTGATTATGGTTCCTTTTAACAGAAAAGGACTTAAGAAATACTTGAGTTTCATTTAATTGATAATTGCCTTGTACAAATTTTAGTATCTATGAGAATTAATGGTACATGTGGTTCTAAAAGTTTTGTTTTGCATGGTTTTGTAACACGGCCATTTTTTCAATTTCAGTGTGTAGCTTGTAATTTTTCAATTTCAGATAAAGTGTTCAAGGATTTTCCATTCTCGTTGATTGTTTTAAATTGGATGGATGTAATTGGTAGATAGAGGGTATCTGAGGTTAGAATTGTTTAGAGAAAACTAGACTACCAGTTTAGTTTTTTGTATGGATTATTTTTATCTTCTGTTGTCTCTTTGTTATAGAGGATTTCTCATCCTCTTTCCTTGTAATTGATTTATAATTAATGAAAAGGTTTTTTTTTTTCTATAAAAAAAAAAAAAAAAATTCTCAGTTTCTTTTCTTGTCATCAAGCCCTCTTCTTTAGTGTGCCCATGTTGTTAAGTTTTTATGAACCGACTTGTGCTTTTATTGTACCTTGAGTTTGGCATTTAGTTAGTGGATCGCAGCAGTTTTGTACTTTGCTTTATTCGGTTCACCTTGTAATGCTCTCTTTTTTATTTTATATTTTATATTTTTTTTATGGCAGGTGTTATGAAGCAGAGCAGAAACGTGAAGAAAGAGAACGACACCCTGTCAATCAGAGGGAAAAACACTCATTTCATCCGGTATGTTATGCAGCCATGAGTGATTTTAATTTGTTCTTTTTTTATTTAATTTTTTATTTTTAATATTTTGATAGTAGTAAACTGCAATTAATTTCATTCCTGTTTTCTTTTATTTTACTAATCCAGACTTAATTGAGATCCCTATGCGTTGCAGGTGGAAATTACAGATGTACCTGTTGATACAAAAGACAAAGATGAGATTCTTGAGAGTGAATTCTTCGACACCAGACAGGCATTTTTGAGTCTCTGCCAAGGAAATCATTATCAGTATGATACCCTTCGGCGGGCTAAGCATTCGTCGATGATGGTCCTTTACCATCTTCACAACCCAACTGCTCCTGCATTTGTGACAACATGCAATATATGCCATCTTGATATTGAAACTGGTCAAGGGTGGCGTTGTGAAGTTTGCACCGACTATGATGTATGCAATGCTTGTTATCAGAAGGATGGCAACAGTCAACATCCCCATAAATTGACAAACCATCCATCTATTGCTGATCGTGATGCTCAAAATAAGGAAGCGAGGCAAATGCGAGTTCAGCAGGTGATTTATCTTTTTCTTCTACTGGTTAAAGATTTTTTGTGCTCAGAAGGAAAATCTCATCTGCACTTTTCATCTAATTAGTGCAAGTTTTGTGTCTATTGCACTTTGGTATTTTTGTTTTCTTATTGCATGCATGTTTTGACTTTGTATCCCCTCTTTCACATAAGTCCATTTCATGACCGGATGAAGAAAAATGTGGTGGGAAGTGATAGAGATACTACTATTTGCATTTGATAAAAAAAAAAAAGAAGGGGTTTTAATATGTGTGTGTGTGTGTGTGTATTCCTTGGCTAATTACTCTATATATTCAAAAGCAGACTTTGCTTTTATGTTTTGATAATCTAAACAGGATAAAGTCAAATCTAAATTTCATCAATGTAACATGAAAGCTTTCAAGGGATTTCTATTTTCTTTGGTTATCCTTAATCTGGATGACAATAAATGGGCATGTTAGTATTTCTGAGTTTTGTTTATTTTTCTATGAAACCGTTGCTTTTAGTTTTGTTTTCATTTGAGGACCTCTTGTCTGCTTTCATTTAGATGACAATAAATGGGTTTTAATAATTGCTTTTTATCAATTTAAGGAGGTTTATTATCCCTAAAAAAACATGTCTATCTTTTTATTTTTTTATTTTTTTATTCATTTTAAATTGGAGGTTTATTATCCCCAAAAAAACATTTCCGTCTTTTTATTTTCTTTTATTTTTTAGACATTAACAAGCTACTATATACCCTTAGAGTTTTATAGTAAATAAATGGCATGTAGTGGACTCACCCAAATCTTTTGTCTTCTAATTCTTCTCTTTTTGTTGTTTGTCTTCTTCTCCCTTTGAAGCTGATACTATTGGTTTTCAACTTTGCAGCTAAGAAAAATGCTTGATCTTCTGGTGCATGCATCACAATGTCGGTCCGCACAATGTCTGTACCACAATTGTCGCAAGGTGAAGGGGCTTTTCCGTCATGGCATACAATGCAAAACGCGTGCATCTGGAGGTTGTGTTCTCTGCAAGAGAATGTGGTATCTTCTCCAACTTCACGCTCGAGCTTGCAAAGAGTCCGAGTGCCACGTTCCACGTTGCAGGTTTGTGAATCAACCTTTCATCAAGAGCCAATCTCTTTTCCTCACCCTTGTTTCTCTATCCTTTCTTCTTCTGATGCTTAGTAAATTTGATTTTATCAGTGAAAAAAAAAAAAAAAAAAAATTTCCTAAATCTATTCAAAGATCTGATCTTGTTTTCCAAATTTTGTTCAGAGATCTAAAAGAACATTTGAGGCGGCTGCAGCAGCAGTCTGACTCACGGAGAAGAGCTGCTGTGATGGAAATGATGAGGCAGAGAGCTGCTGAGCTTACGAGCAATACTGGTTGATGGAATTGTACATGTAAATATGAATGTCTCGTGGAGAAATTCTTCAGAATGTGGGGGAAGAAGATTAGATAAAAGATAAAAAGTTTTCTACCGCTCTGCTAACAAACTGCTGGAAACTAGGCAGTCACAGCAGCAATAGCGGGACGATTAGATGGTTGGAAGGGGATACGCATTTTGCAGTAGAGGAGCAGATTGGGGGGTTTGTATTTGCTTTCTGGGGAGTATTTTTCTTACTGTTCTTCATCGACATGAACAAGATTCTCCCTCGAGAGGAAAACAAGTGAAGTTTCATCAACAGGTTCCATCCTCTTTCGACAATAGCCTAACCATTCCCGTCGGGTAAATTGGCGCACTGATGTGTATCTCTGTCTTGTGGCCTAATTTGGCGATTCTTTGATTTTATGGTCCCGTAGTTTCAAGTCCAATGCCATCCTTGGGGGTGGCAAGTGTACTATAATTGTCCTAATCTGTCTAAAATGTTTCTTTTTTCACAGAGGAATTTGAGGGGGAGTAGTTTTAAATGTTTCATTTTTCTTTTCTTTTTTTTTCTAAGATAAAATTTTCCCGTCTCCCTTTCAGCCAGTATATTGACCCATTTTGTAGAATGTGCTCTTTATTTAAAAGATGGAAGAAATAAGTAGTTTCTTCATGATTTGTAGCAATTCGTTTCCTTTTGGTTCCTTTTGACGCTATGTTTACATTGTCCAAAGTATAATTAATTAAATGAAGATACTCATATTTAGTTGTTCCCTGCTGTGAGAAGGGTGATTTTGAGTCTTAATTCTGTGGACTTGTTTCAGTGTTCACTCTGTAATCGCTTATGCTCGGAGGGAAATCTCTTTAATAGCTTATAACAAGAAATAGAGGGAAAATCAAAGAAAACAAACATAAAATAATAATAATAATAATAATAATAATAATAGTTTTAATGAAGTTGTATTATTACCAAGCAATTTTTTAATATCAAGGAGGAAATTTGTTCTTTGTGCCTGATTGGTTCAACAACTTTAGCTTCGCATTTTAGAGACATCAAACGGGCTTATCCGGTATTTATTTTGAGCCTATTAGTGTTTCATGTCGTGTTTACACTGATTCATTTAATAAACATGACGTGTCGTGTCATGCTCAATTTTCTATTTATAACATCAAGTTCGGTTCACAGTCTATTTATAAATATATCATACTCTTAACATGTCGGTGCCTTAATAAGGACAACTGTTTTAAATAACGAAGAAAAATAAAATTTGAAATAAATAGAAAATATTTATTTTCAATTAAAACAAAGTATATTTTTAAAAAATAAACTACATAATTGAAGACATTATCAAGTAAACTCAAAAAAGATGGAATCTTCATAAGAAAATAAAAGAACACCATAAATCTTAAAGGAAAATTGTTAAAAATATCATATAAAAAAATAACGATGTCGTGCTATTTTCGTACCGCTTATCGTGCTCATTCTTGCGTTCATGCCATGCTCTTAACGTGTTGTGCCCTTATTGTGCTTCGTGTTGAAAAATCAGATCAAGCACAACCCATTTAATTAAACGTACCAGGCTGGGCCTATCTAACACAATCGTGTCGTGTCGTGCGATGCTAATTTTTTAGCGTGCCATGTTAGTGTTGGCCTACCAAACCTGACCCATTTTGACATATCTAGTTTCGCTTATGTTGGCCCAAAGCAGATTATATGATGTCATGTGTATCATATTTTTCGAGAAGAAAATCAGGCAGATCATAAATTAGCCTCTCTTGCTCTTCATGCTCAACATATTTCTTGGTGGTTCAATGATCCATATAGTGTCAATCCTTTTGTTTCTCGTGACTTTACAAAGTTATTTACATAATATGGATATAGAGGCTATTTTTGTAACAGTAAAAAAGTTTACAGTGTGATGGGTAATATTAAAAATCTGTTTAAATCTAATTTAAGACATAGAGTCTAATTTAGCCTCCATTTGGAATACATGTTTGATATGAAATTTTTATATTAAAGTTAGTTGACTTTTCAAAAATTAGTTATAATTTTTATTGATATTTTGGAAAAAGACAAAAACTAATATGAAAAACTTAGCTTGATACCTGTTATTGGTTTACCAACTGTTGCTATTGGTTTACCAACGCATAGAAGGCATTGGCAAAATAACCCTTTTGTTTTGTTTTATCTTCAAGGAAGAAGAATTTCAGAGTGCACGCGTGCTTGTGTGTCCTTGGAGGGTATGCCACGGAAGTAATTACCAAAAATGGGCAAATTACGCGAGAAAAAGGATAAATTGTTAGGTTGGTTTTTCAATTTTTTGATTTGTGTAATTTTTAGATCATAAGGGCTAGCTCAATTAGTGAGAAAAAGAAGGAGTTGGGGCTTTAAAAGGCGTAAGTCCCATGTTCGATTCTTGACCGGTAAAAAAAATTTAGCTTTCGTTTTGATCCGTAGGTTGGAGTTAAAATTTTTCAAATTGGAATTGTTGATTTTTCAAAAACTAGTTATAATTTTTGTTAACTTTTCAGAAAAAAAAAAAAAAAGAAGACAAAATCTAGTAAAAAAAGTACAATTTAGTTGGAGTTAAAACTATAATACCAAACCAACTATTAGTAATAGATTAATTAATACAAGAGGGATGCACATGAGGTGCTAATATAACCAAAAAAAAAAAAAAAAAAAGTTTGTGTAATTTTAGTATATGTTCTATAATTATAGCTGGAATGATCTTAAACTATTAAAAACGTTGTTAAAATAGTTCTTGACATTAATTTTTGAACGAAATTCATTAGTTAACATCACTTTTTGACAAGATTATTAACGAATTTTATTTAAAATTTAACGGAAATGATTATTTTAGTAATATTTTAATAGTTTAGGGATATTTTAGCTACGAAAAAATATTAGAGACCAAAATTAAATAATTTATCTTAATTTTTAAACAAAATTTATTAATTATTATCATTTTTGATCAAATTATTAATATATTTTATTTAAAAAAAACTAACAAAAAGGACAAATATAGTAATATTTAAATAATATAATGACATTTGAGCTACTAAAAAAGAAACTTAAAAATTTAGACAAGAGTGAATTTGTGAAATAACCTTTTAACTTTCTTTAATTTGCAAAATGACTTTTAAAAAAATTTAATTAGTAAAATGGCTTTTTGTAAATATATATATATATATATATATATAAAGATATTAATATAAGGTTAAAAAAAAAAAAAAAAGGAAAATCTTGGCAGCAAGAGGAGCAGCTGTGTGATTCGTGGATGCATGCAAGGAGGGAGGGAGGGAGGCATTTGTGTGAGAGAGAAACGCCAATAATCACCCCAAATCTTTCAACATTCACTTCATTTCGACAACAATGACACACCCGAAGTTCTACGATCAAGAGCTTTGAAGAAGGAAAAAAAAAAAGAGGAGAAATAAGATTTTTGAAAAAACGCTTTGCAAGGTTAGTAAATGACTAGATGTTGTTTGTAACGTAGTTTAGAGGATTATATGTAAATGTATATGTTTATTTAGCCTAAAAATATATATATTTTTTTTCATAAAATAAAACGAATTTGGGGATTGCCATTGATGTAGATGAAGGTTGAAGATGACTCAGGCGGAACGACCGTCATTTGTTCCGAACGACCATGTGGAAAAATGATGGTTGTTCCTGGTCGTTCCGACAGTTCTTGTAATTTTTTAATGGCTAGATATTGTTTGTAAGGTAGTTTTAAAGGATTATATATAAATGTATATGTTTATTTAGCCTAAAAATAAAAAAAAAAAATTTCATAAAATAAAACGATTTTGGGGATTGCCATTGATGTAGATGAAGGTTGAAGAGGACTCAGACGGAGCAACCGTCATTTGTTCCGAACGACCATGTGAAAAAATGACGGTTGTTCCTGATCGTTCCGACAGTTCTTGCATTTTTTAATGGCTAGATGTTGTTTGTAAGGTAGTTTTAGAGGATTATATGTAAATGTATATGTTTATTTAGCCTAAAAATCAAATTTTTTTTTTTCATAAAATAAAATGAATTTGGGGATTGCTATTGCTGTAGATGAAGGTTGAAGATGACTCAGACGGAACGACCATCATTTGTTCCGAACGACCGTGTGGAAAATGATGGTTGTTCCTGGTCGCTCCGACAGTTCTTGCAATTTTTGATATTTATAGTGTGGAATAATAACAAATGTTCCTGCATGATTCTTGTTTGATTTATTTATTTTTTATTTTTTTGTGTTGATAAACTTTGTAGTTGTATTCTTTATATTGTTTGTTAATTGATAATCTCAAAATTCATGATAGGTATGAGTCATATCTACATTCTCGTGGAGTATAATGGAAAGTGGGAACAGGTGGATGGCGGATTTTGGAGGTGGTTCGGAGTTGGTATGAGCAAGGGCTTTGTGGTTGATAGGAGTATCAACTTTTTAGAATTGGAAGAAACAATCTACGACAGAACAAGTATTGACCGAAGTAAATATGCAATTAAGATAACACATAAACCTGTTGGTGACATATTTGGTGACACTGCTACACCAACTCTTATTTCCAACGATTCAGATATTATAGATCTCATGTTTTTGTACAAAGAAAAACGAGGAATGACTCTAAATGTTATAATCAAAGAAAAATGTGATAAACGAAAAACAAAATATGTTCGTGGTGATGATGATTTGAACAATAATGGTGGTGATGCACTAAGCTTCCATGATGACTATTTTGGGTGTCGGATCAATGAAGAAATCCCATTTGTTGCAAGGTTTGTTCCAACTGAATTACTTGGTAGTTATGAGCATCCGCTGCAGATTTGTGTAACTAGTACACCAATCAATAAAAGGATCACTGGCTTCAATCCAACTCCAATCACCGGTTTCAATCCAACACCAGAAGAGACAGTGCTTGAGGAAGTAGCTAATGGAGATGATGGTGTAGATAAAGTAAGTGATGATGTACCCGAAGGAGGTGATGAGGTGCATAAAGGATGTGATGGTGTATCCGAAGGAGGTGATGGTCTACATGAGAGAGTTTATGATAGCCGTTGTCAACATTCTGAATCTGAAGAGACCAAGATTTGTTCCATTGATAAGTTCTGATAGCGGATGGTTCGGATTTAATGGAGGGTAAACATTTTGATAGCAAGGAAGAATTGAATACAAAGTTAAACCTCGTAGCCATTAATGGAAAATTTGAAATGAAGGTCAAGAAGTCAACCAAGTCATTGAAGGAAGTTGTGTGTGTAGATGAACCAAATTGCTTGTGGCGGGTGCGAGCTACAAAAATGCCATGTTCGAATTTTTTTGTCATTTGACAATATAATGGTATCCACACTTGCTCGTTGATGAATCGATCGATCAATCACAGACAAGCATCCAGTCGTGTAATTGGAACTCACATGAAATGACACTTCATCGATTGTAAGTAACTACCCAATCCAAAAGTTCTCATGGGAATTAATGAAAGTGTCAAAGAATTTCTTTTTCCTTTTCTTGTTGCTTGAATTAAAAAAAAAAGTTATGTGGAATACATTAACAGTCATTGATCTAAAAGAAATGCATGCATTCATGTATCATTCAAAATGTTTTTTATACACTTAAAACCATTCCCCAACTAATAAAGAAAATCTAAAACCATTCCTTGAAAAGGGAGTACAAAAACCAACTATCGAAATGTTTCACATTAATAACAAATACAATACTCCCTACAATGTTCAAAATCAGGGCAACCATCATAACATACAAACATAGGAATATCATCATAAGTTTTTAGAGAGAACAGAAAAGATTAAAAGAAAGAGTAAACTATTAAAAATTACATACATGATGTACGACACTCAATAATACCAGTGGCATTTTTTTTTCTTTATCACTTTCGTAAATTGCATGCTTCTTTTTCTTAGCTGGGAAAAATTAAACATTCAAAACTATAATGAAAAATTATTTGCTTCTTTATTTGTATATATTTTACAAGGCCAACCCCCCCCCCCAGAGAGACCCCCCCCCCCTTTTCTGAATCTAACACAATATTAGGCTTAGGAGGGGGGGAGAGGACCGGTACCGTATTTTTCCGTATTTTTGATCAATACCAGTACCATATTATAATAGATAGAGTAGTTATCCAAATTAGGTTCTTGTTTTTCATTCCAAAATACCTGAGAGATATTCTGCAACAACAACCAAATCCAAATGGCCAGGGATGATATTTATCCAGGATCAGGTATACAAAGTCAACTCTAAAAGCAAAAAACAAATAAACAAATAAACAAAAACAAGCTAACTAATAAATTCATTATTTCAATGGAACGATTATCAAACTTTTTAGTGTTGTTCCATTTTTTAGTGGTTGTTCTGAATATCAAAAGACAATGAAATCAATGTTGCACAATTAAATATTCTACAATAACAAATTCCTAACAATAAATCACAATCCTTTATCTAAATATTGAATTAATTTCACTAATCAAACAAATTTTAAAGGAAATCAATAACTGAAAATTTGATAAATATATTACCTGTCTAACATTCTTACCGAACCCCGGAGGTGAGGACGATAACGGTGACGTGGTTGGCTACGACGATGAAGCCGGCGACAGCATCAAAGGCGGCGACGATGGAAGGCACGACTCCGACATCCCGAGCAGGGCAGGGGAAAGGGGGGAAACCATTTCGGAGTTGAGTGAAAATGGGGAAATGGGGGTCTTGGTTTGAGCAGGAGAGGAGGAGCACGCTTAAGTAATGTTCCTAGTACCACCAAACCTCCCTAATAACACTGCCCCTCAAAAATCAACACCCAACAACAACCAAAATCTAAGACCACACACAGAGTGCTCTCTCAAAACTTTTCACAAACACCTTGTGTGCATAAAAGGTGGTCTCACGATTCAAACACCAAGTAAATAGTAAAATCTCCCCTTGTTGCACAAAGCCACATTAAAGCACAAATCCCAACTTTAAACCGTTCAAACCTTCAAGAGTGACCAGACGGACAACTAACTTGAAGAGCCCTAAACCACACTAAGCCCTAACACTTGAAATCTTGTTGAAATGCCACCAAAAATTAAAACCACGGGATTACAACTTGATGATGAGTAAGGAGAGTGGTGGTTGAGAGCGTGATTGGGTTCAAATTCCAGAGAGAATGGGGCGGAGGAGGATTCTTCAGGCACTCGGGCAGGAAAGTGTCTGGGGGAGGGAGTATGAGGACTCTGAGATTCGAGGAAATGGTACAGAATGAGGGAAATATGAAGAGTTTGAAAAAGGATAAGAAAAATCGTACTCAAAGGCCAGCAGTGGTGCGGCGAAGCAAGAATGGCGGCGAGGAGAGCGGTGGGGTTTTTGGGGCTTGGAAAGTTGGAAATGGGGGAGAACGGTGGGAGGTTGGCGTTCAGAAGTTTTTTCTAAGCTACTCGCAGATGAAAGATTTTCATTAGAAGGAGTGCCCCCCTTGTTTCTTTTCTTCAAAACTTTTATTTTAACTAATTTTATTAATTAAAAAATTTTAATTACACAGTCAGCATTTTTTTGAACTAAAATAAAAAAAAATAGGAAAGTCATTTTCCTAATTTGTGATTTGTATCAAGTTATTTTAGCAAATTCTTCTAAATGGAGTGGATGAGATGGAAATTAAATTAGGGAATTTCCTCTCAAGTAATATGACTGTTACGTGTAGAGATATAATATTAGGGGGTGTTTGGTTAGAGGTAATCAAATGTAATCAGATACTTGTGAATCTTTTTAAAGTTATCAGATATCTAGGAATGTTAGATTATTGTGTTTGGTTTTACATAAATATTTTAATAAGATTCCAGAGAATGTTAGATTATTGTTTTTGATTGTACATAGGATTTTTTTTTTAATAGAAAGACAAAATCATCCTAAACTAAATTAATATAGACTTTAATATGATTTAATTATATATATAAATACAATAACATAACAAAATAATTAAAAAAATTCGGTGAAATCCAATTACAAACAACACAAGTAAATACATTAATCTAAGAATTTAAGAAAATTAATAATCTATTAAGCTTTGTGCATAAATTATCCAGTTTGGTTAATTATAATGTAAAGACAATGGAAGAAGAAGAATTGCAGAGTTAAAAAAAAAAAAAAAAACGCAAAGTTACAATCGACAAAGAAAAAGAAGAAATCCAGAAAAAAAGAAATAAGACAAAACGGAAGAAGAACAATTGATGGAGGCCAATTGATGGAGGTGGAAAAAGATGCTCACGTTTGAGGTTGGGAGAGAAAAATGTTAGGTTTTGATATATATATTTAAATTCGAAAAGTTAGGTTTTTAAAATTTAAATATAAAATTTAAAAGGATAGTTGTGTTTAAATTATGTAAATTTTAAGATTACTGTAATATTTAGATAAGGGGTAATCTGAAACCTAAGGGGGGAGGTAGGTTTCAGATTACCCCCTTATAAGATGAGTTTTAGATTCTCAGGTATCTTAAAATAAGATAATCTCATAACAACATGATAATTTTAAGATTCCTATTTCTTTATAAAAGATTACCTTATACCAAACATCCCCTTAGGGAAATTGCGTCATTAAAATCGGGGGCTTTGTAGATATGAGATTAAAATGAGGATGATGTTGCATCACTAGACCTCAAAGAGAAAAGTTTGCAAGACTAACCTCATGCATTAATGAATATTTGGTTTTCCCTAAAATACCCTTTACAAGTAAAAAATAAAAATAAAGGAAAAATAAAATAAGAAAGAAGACTTCTGTTAAAAAAAAAAAAAACAAAAACAAAAACTGAAGAAACCCACTTTGTTCTCTCTCATCAGTTACGTCTCCTTCACCCTCTCAACTACCATCATTTTTCATCTCCATCATCCCTCTCCAAAACGACCATCCTTATATTCGGTTTAACATCTTGCATCTTTTTCACATTCCGAGCATCGATTTCCAGCCATAAGGAGAGGAGAGGAAGTACAAAAAGTTCGTAAAATCTCTAAAATTTTGGAAAGTTCATCTCAAATCCTCAAATTTTTTTTATTGAAATCGTTTTCGAAATTGTTCAAGGGTTGGGCATTCATAGTTTGGGAGCTTAATATAGAAAAACAACAATGATTCAACCTATTTCTCACTAATTTTCTGCTTGTAAAATCTGTAAATTTACAAATTAGTCACTAGCGATTTTCCAAACCGGGCTGATCGGGACCAGTCCGGCCGGTCCGAAAAAACCGCAAGCACACTAGTCACTAGCGATTTTTCAGACCGGCCTGACCGGGACCAGTCCAACCGGTCCAGAAAAACCGCGAGCACACTAGTTACTCGCGGGTTTTCCGGACCGGCCTGACCGGTCCCGGTCCGACCGGTCTGGAAAAACCGCGAGTGAACTAGTCACTCGCGATTTTTCCAGACCGGCCGGACCAGTCCCGGTCAGGCCTATATGGAAAAATTACGAGTGACGCTGTCGCTGAAGATTTTTCATTAATTTCTTTTAATTCTTTCATAACAATTTTTTTTGTTTTTCTTATTTTTATTTTAAAGGAAAATGAGCGAGATTGTCATATATTTTCAATATGATGGAGAATGGAAGGAGAAAGATGACGGGTCATATGAATGGTGCAGAAGGAATAAGGAAATCAAGAGCATAGTATTATTAGATGATCCGGATAAGGTGAAATATTCTGAAGTTATTGACTGCATATCTAAAAGGCTTCCTGTGGACCAAAAAGTACGGAATTAAAAATAAGTTACAATCATTTGTGTACAATATCGTCAGGCCCTAAAAGCATTTTGGATGATTTTGATGCTAAGTGTTATCTTTTAGACTTTTGTAAAACGACACACCGTAGAAGTATGCTGCACGTTGAGCTCATGAAAAAGGTTGAAAGAAGTGATAACAATGATAAAGACTGTCTTGAAGTTGAAGGAGATGGAGGATACAATGTGGAAAATGATGGAAATATTCGAGATGAGTACTTCGACGTTAACATGGAGCCACCAAGGGTCCATGATGCTGCTTCTGCACCAGGCCACGAAGGTGATGTTTTAGACGTGCCTACCTTGGAGGAACGCCTTAATCAGGAGACAACGGCATCTGCCCCAACTCCAAAACGACAACGTTCACGCGTAGAAGTAGACCCGGTCATGGATCATTGTGAACCATTAGCAAAAGATGACAGTTCTGTGTCTTTTAGTTTCGATGATGGTATGGGTATTGCAGTTGGTCAGGAATTTGAAAGCAAGAACGGGGTGAAGAATTTGATTATCGATGCTTCGTTGAAAGCTTGTTTTGATTATAAAATAGTCAAGTCAACCACAAAGTTGTTTGCGGTGAAATGTACAGTCCTAGATTGCAAGTGGGCATTACGAGCTGTGAGGATCACGAACTCAGATCGTTTCTCTCTCCGAACATATTACAACACTCATACCTGCTCTGCTAGTTCGGTGGATAAAGAAACAGACAAGCAACTGCAGATTTAGTTTCGGACATGTTAAAAAAGGAGTTTCCAGGCCAGCTTGAGACACCTACCCCAAAGAGAGTGCTAGACATGATGAAAATCGTGCGTGTCAATATCTTACTTCAAAGCTTGGAGGGGCAAACGAAAAGCAGCAAGTGATGTTAGGGGTGCACCAGAGGTCAGTTTCGAGATTCTTCCTAGCTATTTGCACATGATAAAGTTAATGAATCCCGGTACGGTCACACACTTGGAAGTAGACAAAGATCAAAGGTTCAAGTACCTTTTCATTGCGTTGGGCGCGTGCATCGAGGGATTTAAAGCTATGAGAAAGGTAATTGTGGTTGATGGAACGTTTTTGAAGACGAAATACAAGGGAACAATGATCATCGCCACGGCCCAAGATGGCAACTACCATCAATATCCTCTTGCTTGGGGAGTGGTTGACTCGGAGAATGACAACTCATGGAACTGGTTCATGATGAAACTTGAGGAGCTCATACCCGATGACGAAGAGCTGGTCATAATTTCCGATAGGCATCAAAGCATCCGCAATGCCGTTGAAAAGGTATATAAAAGTCTCACTATGGGTTTTGTGCATGGCACCTCTCTCAGAATATCAAATCACGTGTTCACCGAGGATCTCGTGTTAGAGCCGGAAAGGGTACAAGTCAGGTCAAGATTAAAGATACCGTCGCAAGTATTTTCATGAAAGTCGCTGCGGCATACTCTGAGCACGAGTTCAACCGACTCTATGATGACTTAAAGAATAGATATCCTGCCGCCGCAGAATATCTTGATGATCATGTAGATGTCAGAAAATGGGCTAGGTGTCACTTCACAGGATCACGTTACAATATCCTGACTACCAACGGTGCCGAGAGTATTAACAGTGTGTTAAAGAAGACAAGAACATATCCTTTGTTGCCCTTGATTGATTCAATTATAGAGAAAATATCTGAATGGTTCAATAATCACCGTAAGAAGTCGACTCTTGGATCTTCATCACAATACTTAACTCCAATGGTGGAGAAAACATTGCATACAAGATACAAAGAGTCCACAATCTTGACTGCGAAAGAACTAAACAGTACTACACTGGAGTATTATGTCACAGGATCGGATGACAGTTTCTTGGTTGATCTTGGAAGGGGAATCTGCACATGTAAAGTGTTTGATATCGACAAAATTCCTTATGTCCATGCCCTTGCAGCATTCCCAGGGGGTAAGGATAAAATGCAAGATTTATGCTCAAAATACTATGGGCATTGGCTTATGTCCAAACCATTTATCCAGTCCCGAGTTCATCAGAGTGGGTTATCCCGGATGACATAAGGATTGAGAAGGTATTGCCTCCTGATTTCACAAAAAAACATGGGAGGCTTCAACAAACCAGATTTCCTTCTATTGGAGAACATCGGAAAGACAAAAATAAGCGATCATGTCAAGCAACTTCTCATGAGAGCTCAAGATTTACAACCCCCATTTGAATATATTTGATCGAAGCAGATTTTCATGTTGTATGATCGTGGTTTTATTTTTAACTTTTACTAAAGATTTTGGACTACATCTCTTATATTAGTAGTTGAATTATGTTTGTAGTGATGAACTGAATTTTGGATATTATAATAGCTGAAATCATTTTAATTATTTTTTACAGGATCCTTAGTGTTGGTATTTGATTAAAATAATCAACATGTTTTTGCCGGTCATGCCAGTCCGGAAAATGTTTCTCCGGACCGGAGTGATCTTTTTTGTTTTTTCGTTCACCACACCAAAGAAATACTTTTCCGGACCGGCATGTAATATTTATCATAACGGTTGGGTTCCTTAAACACTAGGAATTTTGTGTATAAACAAACATTCTTTATTTTTCAGAATTTTTCTAATACACCATTCGTTCATGATATTTCAGGCATTTAACAAAGTATTTTTTAGTCAAGTACACTGTTTGGTCCATCTTAGCAGGAGAAAAAAAAATATAAAATTTTCAAACAAACAAAAAACATATGAAAATTGAAGATTTTCATTTTCTTTAGTCATTAAAGATTTCATTCATACGCCATATGAAAATTGATAAATACCAAACAAAAAAACAACAAAAAAGAAAATTTTCAAAATTGCTCGCTGTACTGGACCGGGTTTTTCGGACCGGCCTGACCGGTCCCGGTCAGGCCGGTCTGGAAAAACAACGTGCAAAATTGCTCGCTAGTCAGGACCGGGTTTTTTGGACCGACCCGGCCTGACCGGTCAAGTCCAGTCCGGAAAAGCAGCGAGCAAAATTGCTCGTTGGTCAGGCCGGTCCAATTTGGACCGGCCTGACTGGTCCCGGTCAGGTCGGTCTGGAAAACCAGCGAGCACTTGTGTGTTCGCTGGTCCGGACTGAGTTTTCCGGACCTGCCTGACTGGTCCCGGTCAAGCCGGTCCGGAAAACCAGCAAGCACTTGTGTGTTCGCTGGTCCGGACCGGCCTGATCGGTCCCGGTCAGAACGGCTCGATCCGGACCGAGTGTTCTGGAGCGGCCTGACCGGGATCGGTCAGGCCGGTCCGGAAACCCAAAAGGTGTGTTGATAAAAAAAAAAAAAAAGTTTAACACACCGGTTTGGATAAAATTTTTCCCGCCCGGCATGAGCGGTTAGGCCGGACATGCCGGTCCGGAAAACACAAAATGTGTATTGATAAAAAAAAAAAAAAAAAAAAAACAAAGTTGAACACGCCGGTCCGGAAAACCCAAAGAAAATTGATAAAAAAAAAAAAAAAAACAACAAAGATTAACATGCCGGTCTGGATAAATTTTTCATGACCGGCCTAACTGCTCATGTTGGGCCGGAAAAATTTTATCCGGACCGGCGTGTTCAACTTTATTTTTTTTTTTATCAACACACCTTTTGGGTATTCCGGACCGGCTTACCTAATATGACGTAGTATAAATTGAAAATATTACCTATGACTCATGACTTTTTAATATCACTTCACAAAATTATAATAAAATTAAATGGTGTCAATTACAAATTTGAAAGTCAATTACTAATTGATTATTAGTCAATCAAGAATAAAACAAAACAAACGATCATTTTTCATAAATAAAAATTTATGACCATTTAACAAGTTTTTTAATAATGACTGAAAATCCAAAAAATTAGTTAAAATGTCATTTATTTTCTAAAATGATTAATCATTTATCTGAATGGTTAATAAGTACAATTGACTTACTATAAATCACCGATTAATTTAACGTAACAACAAGCGATCTTATCTATATACAACTTTATTTTTGATCGCAACACCTTACTGGTTTTTCGGGAACGGTAAAATTTTCATTTTCTATTTTATATATTTAGAATTTTACAAAGAATCTAGTAATTAAATTACTATAACTTACTAATAAAAGTAGAATCTTATTCTATTATTCGATATATATAGAATATAATTAATACATATTAATTATATTAATTAAGACTTTACATTATAATAATTAGTTATTCAATTCTAAATTTAATTATTCAAAAAAAAAAAAGGAATTAATTATTAGTTATAGCCATTAGATTCGTTATGGTTATTAATATTATATTCACTTATTAGTTAATTTTAGTTAGAAAAGATAAGAGTTAAGACGAAAACAAAAGAATCGACCATTCAAGTATTCAAGGAATCGCCGGTCATGCCGGTCCGGAAAATTATATTTTTAGTTATTTTATTATTTTTCATTTTAATTATATTTTTCATTTTTCTATTTATCATTTAGTTTAGTTTAATTTCATTTGGATTTATGAAACTTTATAAGGAGTCGCCGGTCATGCCGGTCCGGAAAATTTTCTCCGGACCGGCGTGTTCAACTTTTTTTTTTTTAATCAACACACCTTTTGGATATTCCGGACCGGCATGACCGGCCTAAGTCCGCTCATGCTGGGCCGGAAAAGTTTTATCCGAACAGGTGTGTTCAACTTTTTTTTTTTTTTTTTTTTATCAACACACCTTTTGGGTATTCCGGACCGGCATGACCAGCCTAACCGCTCATGCCGGGCCGGAAAAATTTTATACGGACCGGCGTGCTCTTCTTTATTTTTTTTTTATCAACAAAACTTTTGGGCCCTGCGCCTCCCCAGTGCCCGTGAGCATAGCGCCCGCGCGCCCCACCAGCGCGCGTCCAGTCACCCCCACGCGCCCAGTCATTTTGCTCGCTGTTTTTCCAGACCGGTCTGACCGGTACCGGTCAGGCCGGTCCGGAAAACCCGTGGGGACCAGCGAGCAGATTTTGTTCGAAAAAAATTTTGTTCTTTGTTTGTTTGTTTTTTTGTTTGGTACTCATATGGCGTATGAGTGAAATCATTAATTACTAAAGAAATTGACCAAAATTGATTAGGTTTCCTTCCATTTTAGAATGTTCTATATTTTTTTTTCTCCAACTAAGATGGGCCAAACAGTGTACTTGACCAAAAAAACTGAATGTTAAATGCCTGAAATATCATGAACAAATGCTTTAAACGAAAAATATTGAAAAATAAAAAATGTTTGTTTATACACAAAAGTCCTTGTTGTGTTTAAGGAACCCAATCGTTATGATAAATATTAATTGCCATATTCTCTCTATAAATTTTGATCGTCGCATCATTTATAGTCTCAAAAGTCTGCCCTTGCATATCGAACTCGATATATTTTTGATGGCATATACGGCACAATCTCCCCTGTGTTAAACAAAATATTTGTTAGTGTTTGTACTCGATATATATTTGATGGCATATACGGCACAATCTCCCCTGTGTTAAACAAAATATTTGTTAGTGTTTGTAGTTATAAATGAAAAAAAAATTAAAACATTTGAAGTAAACTTACGATTTTTCGTTCTGCGGATGGTTGATTGGACGCCTATAGGGCCATGAAGAAGGATCTAGGTGGCCGAAATATCCAGATTTTTGAAGCACTACGGAATCATCTTCTGCACGGGCTCCATAAATCTGTCGAGCTTTACTTTTTCGGTGAATTTCCAATTGCAATCAAAAACCACCAGCTCTGCCGTTATCAAATCGACCTTCACCGAAACCCAATGTTTTCCTCTTTCTTTTTCGGTGACGTTGGTGTCCAATATGTCATATAAATTATACATGAAGTAAAGTGCATTCTTACCATTCCAACATTTTCCCATCTTCGGGGTATCGCCTTTCACGTATGTCATCAAAGGGTCATATATGATCCCAGCTTCATTGGCATACTGATTTTCGCATACTGAATTCTTGTAGTCCTCAAATAATTTTCGCATACTGTCTGGTAGGCGTAATGGATCGAATTCTTTTATCGACCATTTACGAAACATCATCTTCTTTGGACCAGGGTCGGTGTATGGAGTTCTCTTATATTTTGACTTCTTTAGATGTCTTTGAGGTCGTCTCTTTTGTTGCCCAACATCTAAAATATCTTCCTCACAATCCTTATCACTCGAACAAGTCGGAGTCTGATAAAAGATTTCATTGAGGGGAGAATCTTCCATGTCTCTTTCTGCACTGATTTCAGTTCCAAAACCAACATCTGTCGGTGCATATATCATCATGAACCTCAATATCACCACCGGCATTAAGCCTAACATCAGCACCTCTACTATTCTCACCTATACCTCCACTGCTCTCACCTCGATCTCCACCTTTCCAAGTCTCTGATTGTTGCTGAACAAATCTTGACACGATGTTTGTTAGCATATCAACGCGATTACCATTCTCGGTTATCAATCTCTCTAATTGTAAAAACCGAAATTCGTAGTCGGTGGATATCTTCTCTATTGTTTGCTTTAGAGTCTGAAGCTCACGTAGCACCATTGAATTGTCAGCTTGTGGAGGTATAGACTCATTGACAGTAGGGGTTGACGGCAGATACCTGGTTTGCTCTGCTGCAGTGGCGCCCTCTTGACTTGTATGTTGCTCATGTATGATATCTTCAGGATTCTCTCTATTTCTTCCTTGAACTCTCTCAGTTCCACCATTAAGGAAGTTACGTCGGCCTTCTAGATTAGCATATAATAACTCCTCCCAAATATGCTTCTTCCCGACCTTAGAATGTTTGCCCAATTGTCCACAATGGCGTCGGAATCATCATCATAAGGAACAAACCCAATCATGTGGTTGGCTTTCTGCTCCGTCAAGGTTGGGACAAGTATGCTATTTATGTTCTGTAATTTAGGAACTTCAAATTAGTAACCGAGGAATAAAGACGTATCTACATAATATAAAATAAAACAAAACAAAAGACTAACCGTGCTTTCCCCAACTGCATGAAGAATTTGATCCAAAGATGGAGCTTGTTGTCGATGAAACTTTGTTTTCCATCGACAAATTCTTGGCACCGGTCCTTGCACATCTTCTCTAATCTCAGCATACGTTGGGGTCAGGGCAGGAATACACTCGAATGGTAGAAGCTATAATAATGAGCAATAACAAATATTAGATTGCAAACATTTTAAAACAAATGAAGCGTAAGAATCAACAATAAAACAAAATTTACATACCATCAATGGTAGTATGAACACATGATTATTCCATCTTGCCAACTTCTCACGAGCGTCTTTACAATTTGCTCCTATGTCTAACTTCTGGACCTGGGTCATCAAAAATTCGTATGTCTTTCTTCCCCATGGATAATTGGCACACCAATCCAGGTCTTCAATCATTTTAAGGAGGTTGTCATCAATTTGTTGATGGGATTTTTCTGGACCACAGAGGACCGCACACAAAAAGTAGAGGACAACCAACTTCAACTTATCATTTATAAGGATCGATCTCTCTTTTTCTCTATCTCTGATTTCGTTAGTGCGCCTCTTTCTATTGCTCTCAATCTCCTCAGGAGGGATGACCATACCTTCAAAGGATTTCTTAACATCATTCTGCGATATCTTTTTCATTCCGCTAAAGACCCTTCCTCTAAAATCGTCTCCTGTATGACAAGGATCTTCGGGATAAGTAGAATAATTAAGTCCACTTATAAGAGCATGCTCTATGAGCGAGTACCTAATGGGGATGCCATTCAAAACGAACCACATTTCATATTTCTTTTGTGTAACCACTGCTCGGGACAGTAACATTCATAATGGGGTTAATGTTATTTTGATGTGGTCTGTGATATCAAATAGGTGGCCAAATTGGGACTTCTTAAACCACTCTATGCCATTAGGGTGGTCTGTAAGGCTTTGTTCACAGTATTAACAGCATCCTTCAATAAGTGTTTGATTGTAATTTTGCATTTGAAATTGACTTGATCCACGTTCAATTTCAAAATGGGTAATCGGAGATCCAAAACCTACATTTACATAAAATCACATATAATAAAATATATTTTATAACAAAACATAATAACATAAACGAAATATACAATTTCATAAATGACAACTTTGACTGCTTTATCTTCCAATGATAACTTACCCTTGGTATTGAGACTGACGTCGATTGAGGAGACGTGTTGCCATCCGCTTGGGAATTGGTTCTACTGACTCCTTCAGAGTCATTTTTCGAGTCCATCTCCGATGGTTCTAAATATCGCGGCCGTTGGGTAGGACGAGGAGAGTATTCCGACGACATTCGGCTTCGTGCCATAGCTAAAAACGAAAATGATGAAACAAATTTAAATACACATATTTGTATATAAACACTTGATTCCAGAAAAGACTACTAAGGAGCATATTTGGATGTGTGAGTTCATTTTCAGTTAGTGTGTAGAATCATAGTTTCGAGCTTAAGTTTTCTAATAAGTAATAAAAAAATTTTGGTTCAAAAACAATGGTCAGAAAGGGAAATCATTGAAACTGCATGAGATTCTAAATGAGTGGGTATTTTTGGTTCAAAATCAAAATGTACAACTAATAATAATTCAATAGGCAGCTTTTCTTTTTTGCTATCGTACCAAAAGCATTTTTCATCCCAAAAAGTCAAATAATGCTCGAGGTGGTAAAGAAGTGCAACTTCTTACTTGGCTAGACAGAAACCAAAGCTTAAAGAATAATCACATTTCAAGTCATTGAAATTATCTCTTCACTTAAATCATTAAAATCTTCCAACACAAACTAAAGAAGAAACGAAAAAAAAAAAAGAAAAAAAAAGAAAGACTTTACGTGGTTCTCAGTAAATGCGTAAGGAATGAACAAAACAATTCGGAAATTGCTTGTAAATTGACGTCAACTCCAAAAACCAATAAGAAGCAAACTTTCATGTCTATTACCATTCGTATATAGATAAACAAGAAAGCACGGCAAAAGGCACAACACAACTTGAAATTTCTCATGTTCTTAATAAGCCTACTAGTACTACATTTCTTCGTTCCCTGTTACCGTTTTTGGAGAATATGTACTTAAATATTTTAATTTCAACAATCATTATTTTCAAGTATTACATAAGGATGAATGGAACCTAATGCTCATTATTAAAAAATAATGAAAAAAATAAAAAGAATTATATAGTATTGTGATGAAAGCTTACATTTTTTTTTTTGGAAGGGAATCTTGTGTTGGGTCTCCTTTGTCGGCTATAAGAGAAACTGATGGGCCCTATCTTTTGCTGACTTTGAGTGAGACAGAGATAAGAGGTGGGTGGTGTTGGTCGGTTGGGTGAGAGGGAGAGTCCGTGAGTGATGAGGTCCTCCACCTTTGTTCTCGTCTTTAGTGGGATGAGAGAGGAGAGGGAGTGTGAGAGTTACAGGGGCGGCTTTGTTTTGGGTGAGGGAGGCCTTCGGATCATCAATGGGATGGAGAGATCTAGTGAGTGAGTGACTGAGTCAAGGGGACAGACAGGGGACAACAGGGGGACAGGGGGGCTTGAGGCCGAAGAAGTCAAGAGGGGGTTTTTTTTTTTTTTTTGGGCGAGGGAGGGAGGCCGAAGAAGTCAAGAGGGGTGGACAATTACTTAGGGATTTTGACTTGTTTTGACTTCTCCTTTTTTTTTTTTTTTTTTTTTTTTTTTTTTTTTTTTTTTTTTAATTGAAAACAACTTAAGGCAGTTTTTGGTCTTTTGTTTAAAATTTGAAATAAAAAAAATAAAAATAAAAAAACAAATCAGAATGGTGGTTATATTTGCAATGGAGGTTTCTTTTGAGCTTATAAAAGATCCATTAAAATCCCATAACAGCGCCCTGAACAGCGCCACTACGTAGCTCCGATCAATTTAGGGTTTACGTGAAGCAGCAAGGTATTTTCCGACGACACTTTTAGTTTCAATCTCTTAAAAAAAATTGCTCAATTCCTTCGTGTAATCTAATTGCTGCTGTTCTTTTAGCTAAAGGCCCAATGGAGGATGATTTTATCTCCGATTCCGGAAACGATTCGGTTTTCCAACTCCGCAAACGTTTTCAGATTTGTGTAAAGTTAACAACTCTTCTCAACTTTGTACTTGTGTAATCCATAATCTTTTATTTATTTTAAAATTTTTTTTTTCATTATTTAACCGATTTTTCGAAATTTGCCTCTTCAATGATAACCTTTGGATTTAATGGAAATTAAAAAAAAAAGAAAAAGAAAAAGGAAAAATAACAATTAAAGAGAAAACCGTAAAACAAATTAGTAGCAGATATCTGCAAGTTCATTCAATAAAAGTACATTTGTTTGGGTTTCTGCTAGCTTCTAAAAGTTTTGTAACGCGGCCTTTATTTTCATGTAATTGTCAAACTTATTAACTTGTATTCTCGGGATTTGGGTTCATATATCTCCTTATTTGTGTCTCCTTTCCCGTCCCTCTAATAATATTATCACCACGTGTTTAATTAGTATGATGTGATTTAATAATTAGATATAGATTTTTAATCAATGTGTTATAATATTATTGGAGTTACATAGAGGGAGTGGAATAAACGGATGCATGAGTTGAAACCATGTTCTCACTTCTTTTCTCTTTGTTATCTTGCCTTCTTTTTCTTCCATTGTGCTAATGTTGTTTCATTGTGAAACTTGTGTTTTCCCATTCATTCTTTATCTACCTTGATTTTGGCAGTTAGTAATTACTTTTCAATGGCAGTTGTAATGAAGCAGAGCAGAAACGTGAAGAAACAGAACGACACCCGATCAATCAGAGTGAAAATCATGCACTTCATCCGGTGTGTTTCTCAGCCCATGAGTTTATATTATGCTGTTCTTCGGTTATCTTGTAAACTTAGTAGACCATATGTATAACTGATTTTCCTATTCTCGATTCTGTTTTCTTTTTACTATGCAGATGGAGATTACTGATGCACCTGTTGATGCAAAAGACGATGATAAGATAAAGAGAAACAAGGTGGCAAGCAATAGACATGCCACCATTTGCATTTCACAGAAAGTGGTCCTTTTTTTTGTTTTTTGTTTTTGTTTTTGTTCTCGTGTTTTATTTTCGAGCATTACTTATGCTATATTTGCAAAAGCAGACTTTGCTTTATGTTTCAGTAACCTAAATAGGATAAAAGTCAGATTGATATGCCATCTGTGAACATCCTTTCATAGACATTAATTCAGAGAGTTTGTTGGTAAATTATTGACATGTGTTGGATTTAAACAAGATATCTTTTTGCTTCTTATTCTTCTCTTCATATGGCTCATGGCTGCAGTAATTTAATTGTCATGATATAAAACTAACCTATTGCTCGCAGATGAAAAGATTTTGTATGGCCCGGTTCAGTTGTTCGTAACTCAATCGTCATGATGACTCAAAGTTTTGAGGACCTATTTCCAGAGGCCCTTGTATTGCAACTTCTATATCCTGGAGTTATACTCATTATGTTCGTGCACAAAAGGCTTGAGAAAATTCGCTTCAAATGTCTTGAAAACACGTGCATTAAAATGGAGAAACGCAAAAATAAAGAAAACTAAGATAAAAGTTGGCTACCCTGTTTTTGAAATGAATGGACTCCAGCTATACATAACTTAATTTAATTTTATTTCATTTTTATTTCTTGTTTAGTTTGTCATTTGTCAATGTTCATGGAAGGAACTATTATAGTTCTTTAAATTGTTTTTATACTCTATCCGATTTTTATCTTAGTTACTCACTTATGGTTTTTTCCTTTGTTTTGTTCTGTTATGTTTTGTTTTTGGTTGTCAGCGTAAAGAAAAGGCTGAGAAGAATCAAGCTATGAGTAAGAATTCGTGTCAACTGTGTGCAGTTGAAAAGCTTACTTTCGAACCACCACCAATATATTGTACACCTTGTGGTGCTTGCATCAAACGCAATGCCATGTATTATTGTGTTGGTGCTGGTGATACAAGGCATTATTTCTGCATTCCTTGCTACAAGGAGGCCCATCGAGATACTATAGTTGTTGATGGGACTACCATTCCAAAAGCAAGGCTGGGGAAGAAGAAAAATGATGAGGAGACTGAAGAGTGGGTATGTATTTTTCTTTGACGTTTCATTTTGTTGCTTTCGACAATTGTTCTCATATTTCTTTTGGCCTCAACTGCACTACTGCAGTGGGTTCAATGTGATAATTGTGAAGCTTGGCAGCATCAAATTTGTGCTTTATTTAATGGTCAAAGAAATGATGGCGGGCAAGCCGTGTATACTTGCCCCAATTGCTATATACAAGAGGTTGAAAAGGGAGAGCGTAAGCCCTTACCACAGAGTGCTGTTCTTGGAGCCAAAGATTTGCCGAAAACTATCCTCAGTGACCATATAGAGCAACGGTTGTTTAAGAGACTGGAGCAGGAAAGACAAGACAGGGCTAAACTTCAAGGAAAAAGCTATGACCAGGTATTCTTATATCATCCTTTCATTTGGGAACATATGTGGGACTGTGGTTACTGGGGCACTTGTGTTTTTCCTAAGAAATAGAAAACAGAAAACAAAAGACAATGTTTCCAATTAAGAATAATTAATGAAAGTGGTTACTCTCACTTAATGAATTATCAAGATGTGTGAATTTACTCTTAGTGGATGTGACATGTGTAAAAAAAATCTTCTGTAAAAGAAAAATGGTATACTACTGCTGGAAACTAGTGATGGTTGCTAATTATTTTTATTTGTTGCTGTTAGGTTCCTGGAGCAGAATCACTTGTGGTTAGAGTTGTTTCCTCAGTTGACAAAAAATTAGAAGTGAAGCAGCGATTTCTTGAAAATTTTCAGGAAGAGAATTATCCAACTGAGTTCCCCTACAAATCTAAGGTTGGATGACGTAATTTTACTTTTGCTACATTTTTTTTGTTTGTTTTCCCAAGCGTGAAATGCTTGCTATGAAAGTTCTGTTTAAGGTACATATTTAGTACCGAATGGCTCTAATAAGAAATTTTCTATCAGGTAATTTTATTGTTTCAGAAGATTGAAGGTGTTGAAGTATGCCTTTTTGGTATGTATGTCCAAGAATTTGGATCTGAAGCCCAATTTCCAAATCAGCGTTGTGTTTATCTCTCGTATCTGGATTCTGTTAAGTATTTCCGGCCTGAGATTAAGGCAGTAACTGGAGAGGCTCTCCGTACATTTGTTTATCATGAAATTTTGGTAAGTTGTACTCTTTATGTTGTACTTCATGTTGTGTTTCATCTACTGAGATCTTCTAATAGGGTTGGTGTCCTCATATACCTTTTCTAGATTGGATACCTCGAGTACTGCAAAAAACGGGGTTTTACAAGCTGTTATATGTGGGCTTGTCATCCATTAAAGGGTGAAGATTGTATATTCTACTGTCACCCGGAAATTCAGAAAACTCCAAAATCTGACAGGCTCCGGGAGTGGTGAGCCTAGTATTTCAGAGAACTTTCTGTATTATTTTATGGCATTTACTATGATGCTCTCAATAAAGTTGATTTTATTCTAACCTGTGTTTGCTTGAATATCTTTAAATTGCAGGTGTTTGTCAATGCTTAGAAAAGCGGAAAAGGAAAATATTGTAGTTGATCTCACGAATCTATATGACCATTTCTTTGTATCTACTGGTGAATGCAAGGCCAAGGTTACTGCATCTAGGCTCCCATATTTTGATGGTGACTACTGGCCTGGTGCTGCGGAGGATCTCATTTATCAACTCCGTCAAGAAGAGGATGGAAGAAAACAGAATAAGAAAGGAACGACAAAGAATACAATAACAAAAGGAGCTTTGGATGCATCTGATCTCTCTGGTAATGCCTCGATGGATCTGCTACTGATGCATAAAGTAATTTTCTCAAACTTGATCTAGATGAGTTGGGTTGCAGTTCTTTTTATCAGGATAATCCAGGATGCATTGCTAATCTAATTATTCTTCTTTAGCTTGGTGAAACCATCTGCCCAATGAAGGAAGATTTTATAATGGTTCATCTGCAGCACGCATGCTGTCACTGTTGCATTCTAATGGTATCAGGAAGTTGTTGGGTTTGTGACCAGTGCAAAAATTTTCGGATCTGTGAAAAGTAAGAACTCTTCTTGAGTTAGTATTTATGTTGTGGACTTGATTCTTTTTGTGATTATTTTTTGCTTCTAGAAAGTGAAAAGTTCATTCTTTTTTGATTTGATACCACCTCTTCTTTCCCATCACGGTAGCAATATGTTTATGGTTTCCTTTAACAGAAGAGGACTTGGCTAATACTTGAGTTTCATTTGATTGGGTTTTTTCCTTGCTTCTAGAAGTTATGTTTTGTATGGTTTTGTAACACGGCCATTGTTGCAATTTCACTGTGTAGCTTGTTTTCTTACTTTCTTGTCTTTGTCATCTGATAAGAACCAAGAACACTCGAGAGAATATTTGGATTCTAAAAAGCTAATTGAGAAGAATAATGGTGAATTTTCTTATTGAAACAAGAACAGTACAAGATAGATTTGCAGACATTCGAGAGGTTTGCTAGGTCTCCCAAGGGTTTCCCCAATTTCCCACTAGTCAGTCCCAAATTCTGCCTAATCTCTCTCTAGCTATTCATCCTTTATTTATACTAACAACCCTCTAACTAGCAACTCAATTCGTTCAATAACTACCTCTCTAACTGAATATCTCAATTAACTAACTAACCGCCCTAACCCCTGATCCTATCCCTACCCCCCCCGCCCGCAAAAACACCTTGTTCTCAAGGTGTCGGTCAAGTAACCGAGCTTGAATGATTCCCCCCCCCCCCCCATTTCATTGATCTCAAATCTTGGAGTGTTGAATGGAGCAACCAATCTTCGAAAACCAAATTCAGCGGTGACGATCCAAGATGTGATTGTTGCCATGGAAATGACGAAAACTATTTCTTCGGTGGTGGCAGGTCTTGGAGCGATGATTTCAAGAGTCGAAAACCACGAATTGTTGGATTTTGGACTGCAAAACCTAGAAACTTTGGGTTTTGGAGCATGAATTTCAGATCTTCCATCTATGGAGTTCCCAATTCCTACTCTAGTCTTGGCAATTTCCCCTGAACCAGCCCCAAATGCCCCAGAACTCCAATCTTTTTCTCTGTAGAACACATAACTTTCTTCTCCTTGGCTTAAACTTCCAAATCAGCAAGTTGCTTGAATGGCAACTCCTTTCCAAAATCAGTTTGCTGATTGGAAGAGACTAACATAACGGAACTTGGAAGGACGGAAATTGGAGCCTTGAATTTGATGGTGTCGAACACAGATCTTGAAACGTCAGGCTTAGGCTTTCGAAAAATCAATTTGCTGATATGAATCAGCTATGGTTTGAGTTGGGAAAACATTACTTGAATTCCCTTGCGCATGCTCACTATTGATTCTCAACCCTGTAATGAAATCTCCCTCTAAACTCGAATCTGAAATCTCTTTCCAAGGTGCAGCAAGTACCTTGAATTGTCATCCGAGATCAGCCATGGTACCCTCTTGTTGAATCGCCACGAAACTCTCGTTTAAGGTCTCTTCTTGTGATAATTTGAAGCGTTGCAGCAAATGAATTTTCAATTCATCCCAAGTGTAGAACGGTTGTCAGCCATCTTCCCATTGATACCAAGTGCTTCGCCCTCCATAGCCACTTCAGAAGCTAGAACCTTTTCCCGATCAGAAAACTTGTTTATCGAAAAAAATCATTCTGCTCTGAAAATCTAGCCGTTTGGGTCTTCTCCATTGAACAACGGCATCTGCAAACTTCGGTAGCGCCAGCCCAATACCTAATCAAGAATGTTGTCCGCAACATTTCTTTTGCTGATCGGAATTCCAGATCCAATTGGGATGAGATTTGCAATGGAATTTCAAAACCTAGCCCTAACTTCGCTGGAATCCCCTGCTATCACCCCAATCTCGCTGGAAATTGCAGACTGAACCCTAATCAGGCTGCAATTAGGCCCAACCTCGCCGGAACTGTGAAACACAGCCTCAATCATGCCGGAATCTTGAAGCTCAGTCCAGATGGTGCCTCCAGATCGCGAAACCCTAAGATTCAAGCCCAGATCCGTTTGCAAATCTCAAAGATTGGCTTTCAGGCATGATCTTAAAAACCCTAAGATCGTCGCCCATATATCCAGATCGCGAAACCCTATTGTCCTCGTCCAACTTAGATCTGGAAATCTGCGTCTTTAGGCCCATCTCTGTTTGCGAAACCCTAGCTTTGTCTCCCAGATTTGATTGTGCCCCTTCCGCTGGCGATTTCCGGTGCTCCTCTGCCATCTTCGCCGCCGTTTTGCTATTCACCTCGGCTGCCGACAATCTCTCTGCAAAAAACTTCATGTGCTTCTTCATCTTCCCATGGACTTCCGAAATTTTTTTTTTTTCCTTGTCAAATCTCGTTCAAGGAATGCCAAGAAAAATGCTTTGATACCAATTGATAAGAACCAAGAACACTCAAGAGAATATTTGGATTCTAACAAGCTAATTGAGAAGAATAATGGAGGATTTTCTTATTGAAACAAGAACAGAACAAGAAAGATTCGCAGACATTCGAGAGGTCTGCTACCTCTCCCAAGGGTTTCCTCAATTTCTCACTAATCAGTCTTAAATTCTGCCTAATCTCTCTCTAGCTATTCATCCTTTATTTATACTAACAACTAACTAACAACTCAATCCCTTCACTAACTACCTCACTAACTGAATATCTCAATTAACTAACGTACCGCCCTAACCCCTGATCTAATCATCATCAAGCCTTCTTCTTCCAGTGTGCCTATGTTATGTTTTTATGAACCGAATTGTGCATTTATTGTACCTTTAGTTTTGCATTTATTTAGTGGATTGCAGCAGTTTTGTATTTTGCTTTCAACCGTTCCCCTCGTAATGCTTTGTTTATGTTAGGTGTTATGAAGCAGAGCAGAAACATGAAGAAAGAGAGCGACACCCTGTCAATCGGAGAGAAAAACATTCACTACATCCGGTATGTTTTGCAGCCCACGAGTTATTTTAATTTGTTATTTTTTTTTTCTTTTGAAAGTCGTAAACCCCAAACGATTTTCCTGGTTTCATTTCTGTTTTCTTTTGCTTTATTGTTCGAGACTTAAATTAGATCACTATGCCCTGCAGGTGGAAATTACAGATGTACCCGTCGATACGAACGAAAAAGATGAGATTCTTGAGAGTGAATTCTTCGACACCAGACGGTCATTTTTGAATCTTTGCCAAGGAAATCATTATCAGTATGACACCCTTCGGCGGGCTAAGCATTCGTCGATGATGATCCTTTACCATCTTCACAACCCAGCTGCTCCTGCATTTGTGACAACGTGCAATATATGCCATCTTGATATTGAAACTGGTCAAGGGTGGCGTTGTGAAGTCTGCTCTGACTTCGATGTATGCAATGCTTGTTATCAGAAGGATGGCAACAGTCAACATCCCCATAAATTGACAAATCATCCATCTATGGCTGATCGTGACGCTCAAAATAAGGAAGAAAGGCAAATGCGAGTTCAGCAGGTGATTAATATTTTTCCTCTAGTGGTTAAATATTTTGTGGTCGGAAGGAAAATCTCAACTGCACTATACATCTGATTAGTGCTAAGTTATGTGTCTATTGCACTTTGGTATTTTCGATTACTCTATATATGCAAAAGCAAATTTTGCTTTAATGTCAAATCTAAATTTCATCAAAGTAACATGAAAGCCATCAAGGGATTTCTATTTTCTTTGATTATCCTTAATGGGGATGACATTATATGGGCTTATTAGTATCTCTGAGTTTTGTTTATGTTTCTATGTTCTCATTTAAGGACCTCTTATCTGCTTTCCCTAATAATTGATTTTTATTAATTGAAGGACGTTTGTTATCACTTAAAAAAACTTGCTTGTCGTTTTTTATTTTTTATTTTTATTTTTTGTAGGCATTAATAAGCTACTATATATCCTTAGAATTTTAACATAAATGAATGACATGTATTGGACTCACCAATATCTTTTCTCTTCTTATTCTTCTCTTCTTGTTGTGTATTCTTCTCGCTTTAAAGTTGATTCTATTGGTTTTCAATTTTGCAGCTGAGTAAAATGCTTGATCTTCTGGTGCATACATCGCATTGTCGGTCTGCACAATGTCTGTACCACAGTTGTCGCAAGGTGAAGGGGCTTTTCCGTCATGGGATACAGTGCAAAACGCGTGCATCTGGAGGTTGTGTCCTCTGCAAGAGAATGTGGTATCTTGTCCAACTCCACGCTCGAGCTTGTAACGAATCCAAGTGCCACTTTCCACGTTGCAGGTTTGTGAATCAACCTTTCATCATCAAGAGCCTTTTTTTTTTCCCCCTATTTTATTGAAAGAACTAATTTTGTTTTCGAAATTTTGTTCAGAGATCTAAAAGAACATTTGAGGAGGCTGCAGCAGCAGTCTGACTCACGGAGAAGAGCTGCTGTGATGGAAATGATGAGGCAGAGAGCTGCTGAGCTTACCAGCAATTCTGGTTGACGGAATTGTACAGGAACAATCAAGTTATTATTTATTAATTTATTATTATTATTATTATTATTATTTTTGGTAAATAGAACAATGAAGTGAATTAGTGCCAAAGCTCTTCTGAATATATCACGAGGAAATTTATTCTTTGTTTCTGATTGATTGGTTCAACCACTTTAGTTTCGCTTATGTTTTCCACTTTTAGTAAATGTATATGTATACACACGCATACGCGTGTGTGTGTGTACATATATATATATATATATATATATTTTTTTTTGTTTCTGGTTGTTTGTTTTGGAACGAAGATTACGAAAATGCCCCCTTCAACTGTTCGTCGTTGTTTGTGCCACCAACACCTTTGCAAGCAACGCATGGCATCGCAAAGGCCAAAGGTTCTCGTTCGTACCGATGTTTGTGTAATGTCCATTGCAAAAACACTCGGATAGAGTAGTGGCACTAGTGTCTTCTCCAATAGTGTCCTCTCTTTTTATGGTTGTGTCCTGGCTTCCTACCCATCCAGATTGGTTAAAGGCAAATACTGACGGATATATATATATATATATATTTTTTTTTTGGGACACTGTAGGTAGAGCTGGATATGGGGTGACCTTTCGCACTTTGAGGGGTTTTTGTCAAAAGTTCTCTCTGCGCTACACTCCACAATGCTTTTGATTTTGAAGGAAGCTGAGTTTTGGGATTTCTTCATTTTGCAATTGAGTATGTATGGTGGTATTAATTGGAAGAAGCTTTGGGTTGAATGTGATTTTATGTATGTTGTTTCTCTATTCCGCTCTTGGAGTTTCATTTGTTCCTTGACGAATGCATAATAAGTGGGCAGACACTCTTTCCAAAACATATTTTATGATGATTTGTGTCTTTCATTTCTTCCGAAAAAGAAAATCAGGTGGCTAATAAAATAGCTTCTTTTGCTCTCTATTTCTTGGTGGTCTAGTGCTAGTGTCAACCCCTTATTTTCTTGTGACATTACAGTTTAGGCTATATTTGGTAGGAAGGACGAAGAAGAGAAAGGATGGGGAGAGTTGGAAGGATGTGGAATATGAAGGATAGAGAGTATTATTGGAATCCTTTATGCTGTTAGTTAAAAAGAGGGGGAGTTGAAAAGATGAAAATTAATTTTAAATCTAATTACTATATTGTCTCTTTATAACATTTATTAATAATTTTTTGGGGGAATAGAATTGACATTTCAAGCTCAATTGGAGGGAGAGCTTGTATCATTCCCTAAATGGAAGGATGCAAATTGGTGTGGCCTAGATGGATGAAGTTTCCCATCACCTCTCCTCTCCCTCTTGTCCTCCCTCCAACCAAACAAGGGATGATGTCTCTTTGTCCATCCCTCTCCATCCATCCATCTTTCCATCCAACCATACTCTTAGGGCATGTCTACTTTGCATCAAAGGGAAAAGGGAAAGTAAATAATTATTCACTTTTTCACTTAATCGTGTGTTTATTTACAAAATGAGAATTTAGTGAGTTCCAAATTATAGGGAATGAAAAAGGGGAATGCTAATCCTTGCATCCCTTGGCATTGATTTCTTGTTGAATGAAATAAATACCAAATTTACTTGTATACCCTTAATAAGTTTTTTTTTTTTTTTGGGTTGTAAAACGATGTTTTTGTAATACATTTAGGGCATGTTTACTTTGCATTAAAGGGAAGGGAAAAAGGAAAGGGAAAGTGAGTAATCATTCCCTTTCTCACATAATCATGTGTTTACTTGCAAAATAAAGAATGAGATTTTAGTGGGCCCCATACAATATAGAGAATGAAGAAGGCGACTGCTAATCCTTACATCTTCTTTGGTATTGATTCATTATCAAAGAGAATACGTATCAAATTTACTCACATCCCTTAATAAGTTTACATCTGCTAATGTTTTAGTTTATTGTATAAAAGAATATTTTCGTAATTACATTAATAAGATCAACATTACTAAGGTTTTTAAACACTACATAAAGAATATAATTGTTTCCCTTTACATCAATTAATAGGCAAGTAAACACTAAAAAGGTAATGAATGATCCTCATTCCTATTCGATTACTTTACTTACTAATTCTATTATCTTTCTCATTATAATCCTTTACAATTTAGTAAACGCGTCCTTGTAAGATTAACGTTACTATGGTTACTAACTATAAATGGAAATGAGATTGTTTCCCTTTATACTGTCCAATAAAAAAGTAAACATTAGAAAGAGACTTAATATCCTCACTTTTATTTATTTTTTACTTTATTTTCCAATCTATTACCTTTCCCATTATATTTATTTACGATTTAGTAAACACAACTTTAGTGTTGTTTATCTTTAAGTTCGAATGCTTGTTTCGCTCGGTCCATAAACTCTTTGAATGATTTGTGTGTATTATTTTCTTTTAATTTAATAAATATTCAATGACATCTTGGCTTGTGATAGGTTTTCTTTGTTAAGTAGTTAGTGTTGTCTTTAGTAGAATGCATCAAGCTTCTTGATATTAGTTGATCTCTATTTTAAATTTTAGAATTCCATTTTTTTTAAGCATCGTTTCAAGAGTCCACTGGGAGGGTTAGATGTTGCCTGCACCAAGGCTCGAATTTGGGAGCCGGTAGAAACAAACTCTTGATAGAACTTCGATTACTACCATGTCACCACCCTCAATAATAAGAAAAATTCAAGTTTTGCTAACTGAGTGTACGCGTCCTTACGAAAATCAACATGAAAAAACAAAAACCCAAGGTGTTATTTGGTTTTATTTTCAAGTGTTTTTGAAAATGTTTCCCAATGTCTTTTAGGGCACGAAAATAAAAACATTTTTGTAACTAATGTTTGTTTACCAAATATTTTTTCGTTTTCATTTTTGAGACTATATAATAATTTAAATGTTTTTATAAACAAACTAAAAAATAATTCACATTCTTCTTATACATAAATCAATTTTTTCTTTAAAAACATACCAATAGCAATTCTTTTTTTTTTTTTTTTTTTTTGAAAGGTACCAATCGCCTTTCTAAGAATAATTTCAACAATACTTTTCAAGATATTCTCGATTTTTAGGATTATTTGCATAAAAATAATAAAACTCTTTTAAAAGGATAAAACATTTTTTATATACCCTATCAATATAATTCATTTTTAATGTAATCAAACGGCTTAGATGTTACTTGTGTACGGTAATTATCATGCACTTTACTTTACAGTAGTATTTGACTAATAAATTAAAAAAAATCCAACCTCCTTCCCCGACGCCAGTGACGAACCCCCGCTCCCCCCCGACGCCGACCAGCCCAGTACCCTCCCCCCCCAACCACCCCCGGTGCCCCCCGACCAGCCCCCTATTCCCCCCCCCCCCCCCCCTTATTAGCCCAGGCGTTCCCTCCCCGACGTCGACGACCCCTCTCAATCTGCACTCATGAATGCTCGGTATAGGAAGCATCAATCTTAGTATTTGGCTTTCCAGACAGACACATTAAGCAAGTCAGACCGGAACCATTTCTGGTCTTTCTTCAATAAGTCTGTTAACACTACGACTTTCTTCGAATAACTTTCAATAAAAGGCCGATAATAGTTTGCCAAACCCAAGAAAAAGATATAAACCAACCTTCTACCATCGATAATAGGTTTCTGACCCCGGCAATGGAAACCTCCCCTCCCTCCAACTTTCTATCATCGACGAATTTTTTTAAAATTATTTTTTAATTTATTAGTCAAATATTACTGTAAGATAAAAGTATATGATAATTACCATATACAAGTAATATCTCAACCGTTTAATTATATCTGAATGATTTAAAAATAAACTCTATTGATAAATTATATTAAAAGAGTTTTACGGAATTTCTTTCTCTTTTAAAAATAAAGAAAAACAAAAGCAAGCACGGCACAAATTTCCCGAGTCGGAGAGTATATATAGGGAAATGTGTTCGGCAAAATCCCGGAAAGAAAGTCTCTCTCTCTCTCTCCATCCCAACATTGCTCTCAACAGTGGCACTACGTAGCTCCAATTTTCCGTGACGCACCAAGGTATTTTCCGACCACTCTTTCAGTTCCGACCTCTTCAAAAATTTCTCAATTCCGTGTTATAATCTAATTGCTGCTCTTCTTTAGTTTTGGTGAAGCCATTTCCCACCAATGGAGGATGGTTCTACATCGGTATTGGGAAACGATTGGGTTCGCGACCTCTGCAAACATTTTCACCTTTCTGTAAAGTAAGAACTCTTCTCAACTTTGTGTTTGTCTAATCAAAAAAAAAAAAAAAAAAAAGTCAATGGCAACCCTTGTAATTAATGGGAAAAAAAAAAAGGAAAAAGAACAATTAAAAAGAGAGACTCGAAAAAAAAAAAAAAAAAAACAAATCAGTTATAGAGATCGTACATTTGAGTGGGTTTCTCCTAGCTTCTAAGTTTTGTTTTTTTCGTTTTTTGTTTTTTGTTTTTTTTGTTTTTCTTAATGATTTTGTAACACGGCCATTATTGTAATTTTAAGAGGCATTTTCCAAAGTGACACTTAAAATTTAAATTAGTAAAATAACCTTATTACTGACTAAAAAACCGGCTGTTCTCGGTCCTTTTGAAGTCATTTTGCTAAAAAAAAATTTTGAAAGACTGTTTAACAAATAGAAGTTGCACCATTAGCGAATTGCATCAGTTTTCTTTTTTGCTTTGTTCTGTTCACCTTGTGATGCTTTTTTAATGGCAGTTGTCACCCGATCAATCCGAGTGAAAATCAAGCTCTTCGTGCAATATGTTTTTAAGTCCGCGAGTTTATATTAATCTGTTCTTCTGTAATCTTTTAAACTTGGTAAACGATCTGCATAATTGATTTTCCTATTTACAATTCTGTTTTCTTTATACCCTGCAGATGGAGGTTACTGATGCACCTGTCGGTACAAAAGACGAACATGAGATAAAGGGAAACAAGGTGGGAAGCAATAGAGATACTAGCATTTGCATTTCGTAGACAACGATATTTGTTTCTTTATTTGTTGTTGTGTTTTATTTTCGTTCGTTACGTATGCTATATTTGGAAAAGCAGACTTTTCTTTATGTTTCAGTAATCTAGATAGGATAAAATTCAGTTGATACTTTCTTTATTAACGTCCTTTTTTGTAGGCTCAAGCTATTATATCTGGAGATTTTGTTGGTAAATTGTTGACGTGTTGGATTCAACCAAAGATATCTTTTCGCTTCTTATTCTTCTCTTCATCTGGCTCATGGCTGCAGTAACTTATTTTGATGATAGAAAACCATCTCTACCGCTTGCAGATGAATAGACTTTGTAATGCACGGCTCTGTTGTTCTTAACTTATTACTTTTTAAGATTTGGATATCTTGATTGAAGGCTAATAGATTCTGTGGGTCACTTTTTGTCTATAACTCTCTGGTTTCTGTCGTGAAATATCTTTATAGTTTATTATGGAATTATGGCTTTCATTGCTTCGGAAGTTTTGTGTGTCAAGTATTGCTTCTTTCTATTCGTGTTTATTGCTTTACAACAAACTTGAGAATGCCTTCTTCTCACTCAAAAGCTGGTACCATTGGTTTTCAACTTTGCAGCTAAGAGAAATACTTGATCTTCTGGTGCATGTGTCGCAATGCTGGTCTAAACAATGTCTATACCAAAATTGTCACGAGTTAAAGGAGCTTTTCCATCACGGGATACGATGCAAAACGCGTGCAGACGGAGGCTGCGATCTCTGTAGGCTGATGTGGTATTTTCTCCAACTTCATGCTCGAGTTTGCAAGGAAATTATATGCCACGTTCCACGTTGCAGGTTTGTGAAATAAGCCTTTCATCATCAAGTGCCACTCTCTTTCCTCTTCCTCATTTCTCTCTTTTTCTTCTCTCGTATACGACATAGTAAATTGGTAATGGTATTTTTTCTTACTTTTGTTCAGAGATATAAAGGAACTTTTAAGGGCTCGCGGAGAAGAGTTGTGGTGATGCAGATAATGATGAGCGAGTCGGAGGCTGCTGAGCTTACGAGCAAGGGTTAATAACATGAATATTACAAAGACAAAACACTTAATGAATTCCATCTCTTTTGATTATTTTCTTTTTGTCATTGCCACATCACCAGTTGCCGGTTCCATTTGACTCTCATGTTCTCGTTTTCTTGTCTCTAAATAATATCATGTTGCATCAAATGAAATCTTACGTCAATTAAAATATCATGTCATATCAAGCACCATCAATTTATTAATAAGGTATGCTATTATCTGAGACATGAATGGGGATATGAGATTGAATCCCCTGTGGATTGTTGTCACTATTATTCACTGATGTGGCAGTAGAATGAATGTATATCTGCATATATCTACATGCCTTATTTTGAAGACGCAGCAAAGCCCATGTTAAATTTAGTTGTTATTGACATTTTACTTGGTCCTTCGACGAGGAAAATTAATTTAAGGCTGTAATGACCAAACATATTAATTTTTGCTGTCGCAACAAAGGCTTGTAACAACTTTTTTTTTTCTTTTTCTTTTTTAAGGCTGTCAAATAGCTATATGAGCAATTTTCTAATTCTAAGGCAGTAATTCCATTGACGTGCTTCTAATTTGATAAGAAAAATAAACTATTATAAATAAGTGTAATGACATCTGATAATATGAATTTTAATTTTAATTATTGTTAATGTAAACTTTAATTATTAGAAATGTAAATTTATACAGAAGGAAATGTAAAATAAGGGGAATTCACATTTACTTTAGTTACATTTTTTTTGACATGAATTTACATTTCTGGTAACTAAAGTTCACATTTATAATAACTGAAGTTCGCATTGCCGGATACTATACGGTACTGGATAGGGCTGTGTACGAAACTTATGAACCCGCCCAAACCATCCGGCCAGGCCCCGTCCATTTGTATGGGTCCACGTCATCACCAGTTTGTTTTGGGCGGGTTTTCTACCCACTCATCATCACTTATGGGCGAGTGCGGGTTTCACTTTTTGACTTGCAAGTTCAACCCGCCCACCCATCATTTTTTTAATTAATAATAATTATGTTTTCGTTTAATAAGAGTATAAGACTGTGTACGAAACTTACGAAACCGCCCAAACCATCCGGCCAGGCCCCGTCCGTTTGTACGGGTCCACGTCATCACCAGTTTGTTTTGGACGGGTTTTTTACCCACTCATCATCACTTATGGGCGAGTGCGGGTTTCACTTTTTGACTTGCAGGTTCAACCCGCCCACCCATCATTTTTTAAATTAATAATAAATATGTTTTCGTTTTAATAAGAGTATAAGATTTTTCAATGAAGTTACTAGTAGTTTAATTATTTTTTGGATTTTCTTATTATTAAAATCAATATATTTTTTTCTCCTCCTCTATCTCTCCAAGCTTAACATTATAGTAGGTTTGACAATTGAATTGAAGTTTCAAATTTATTTTGGTAAAAAAAAAAAAAAAAAATCAATAAATAAAAGGAGAATAAAAAATTTTCAAAATTATCTTTAAATTTCTCTATCAACTCGTCACACCGCACGCCCCCACCCGCCACCAACTCAACTAACCCGCCTTCATGGTGGGTGGAGTTGGTTTAGGATTTTGAAAAAAATCGTTATCTTTCAATCTGCTCATTACCCACCCGCTAACTGTTGAACCTACCCACGGACAGTCCTAGTACTAAATATGAGATTTTGTGTAAATAAATATATTCATGAAATTTACATTTATTTAAGGCACATAGTGATTGACAACACGTGTCAGCGAATTAAAGAGAGTAAATCACACTACGTGGCTCGTTGGTCATTTCAAGTTTCTCATGGTTTTGACGAAAAAAATACAAGCCTCAAATTTTGTGGCCGAATGTGGTTCTCTTTATTGACTCCTCATTTCTCTTCCAGATTCCATTCCAGCCATTCGTATATTCATCTTCCCTTCTCCTCTCATCCAAAAAAAAAAAAAAAAAGAAGAAAAGAAGAAAAGAAAACAAAAATCTCACTCTCAGCATTATCCAATGACAGAAATTATAATATAATTCTAACAAAATACACACATAAATATAGAACACATATGACGTGTTCCTTTAGAAAAGAAAGAAATTTTGCAGAATTATGGCTTCTTCAGCTACAGCAAGCAGAGGCATAACCACCAATAGCAGCACAACTAGAATCAACAACAGCCAGAGATATCCATGTTGGAGACAACCCATCTCAGTAACCATGAACAACCCCAAACCCAACTGGGTGGTTGTCGCAACAAACACTTCTCAGGACACCAACAACAAGAGCAAGAACAACAATAAGAGCAAGAGGCCCAGAGGCTCCAACAAGAAGAAATCCCCAGCTCTGGCCGTGGAAAACGACGTCGTTTCGAATTCGACCAGCGTTGAGAACGACAAGAAACAACAGCAGCAGCAGAAGTTGTTGGATCTGGAGGACGTGAACCCGGTGGGGCTGGGGAGGAGGTCGCGGCAGCTGTTCGACGAGGTGTGGAGGAAGTTCTCAGGGCTGGGACAGATCTCCAGCACCACCAGGCCCGATCAGAGGGAAGCCCTCGACGCCCTCCTCATAAGGGAGGGTCCCATGTGCGAGTTCGCCATCCCCGGTGCTCAAAACACCACCGTCCTCGTCGTTGGCGCCACCTCCTCCGTCGGCCGCATCGTCGTCCGCAAGCTCATGCTTAGAGGCTACTCTGTCAAGGTTAAACAACCAACCTACTTATTACAAAAACGAAGTGTAAAAAAAAAAAAAAAAAAAAGAAAATGTATTTCTACATGTTTGAAATATAAAACTAACACATATTTACATTTTCATGCTATGAAAATACAGGCATTGGTGAGGAAGGCGGATGAGCAAGCGTTGGACATGCTTCCGAGATCGGTTGAGATAATTGTTGGGGATGTAGGTGAGCCTTCTACTCTCAAGGATGCCGTGGAAGGTTGCAACAAGATCATCTACTGCGCCACTGCTCGGTCTGCGATCACCGGGGATCTCTTCAGGGTCGATCACTGCGGTGTCTACAACATCAGTAAAGCATTTCAGGTTTCCACCTCCGCTAAAAAAGACATTAATCTGCTTCTCACGAGAATTCGTTGCGTTTCCATTTTTTTTTTTTTTGTATTGAGTTGTGTTATGTGTTTGCAGGATTACAACAACAAGCTTGCGCAATTACGAGCGGGGAAGAGCAGCAAAAGCAAGCTCTTGCTTGCTAAACTCAAGTCTGCAGAGTCGTTGGCCGGGTGGGAAGTTCGTCAGGGGACCTACTTCCAGGATGTGATTGCTTCTAAATATGATGGAGGAATGGATGCGAAGTTCGAGTTTACCGAGTCTGGAGATGCTGTCTTTTCGGGTAAAAATCAATCAATTACTGCTGAACTTCAACATTAGCTGTAAATGTATTTTGTATGGTATTCACTTCCAGTTTGGCAAGAAAATTAACTCTGTTATGGTGTTTCTACTGCAGGCTATGTTTTCACTCGGGGAGGCTATGTTGAACTGACAAAGAAGCTATCGCTTCCTCTGGGTCGCACGCTTGACAGGTATGCAGCTTTCAGATTCTGATTTGGTTTGGTTTGTTTGTCTAGCTGCAAAAAGGGGTATTAATATTAATCTCTGATGTTTAGGTACGAAGGTTTGGTTTTGTCTGTTGGTGGGAACGGAAGGTCTTATGTTTTGATTCTTGAAGCTGGTCCCTTATCGGATACATCTCAAAGTAAATTGTATTTCGCTCGAATTAACACGAAAGTAGGATTTTGTAGGGTAAGGATCCCTTTGATCAGTAGCTCGCTGTTGATCGTTTTTTTTATTTTTATTTATTTTCATTTATTTTTATCTCAACTGGTTGTAAAAATGATTTTCATAGTCTAACCATTTCTCCCATTGACAGGTCAGAGTACCATTTTCATCCTTCCGCCCTGTTAAACCAGATGATCCCCCATTAGATCCATTTCTAATACACACATTGACCTTTCGCTTTGAACCCAGAAGACAGGTTTGCACATAGTTCTGAGATCATGAAATCTACATGTTTGACAAAATGTGTGCAGTTTTGTGATAAATGCTTGAAAATGGACAAAGAATGGTGCTTATTTAGAACTCAAAACAACAAAAATACATGACATGATTATTTTTCACAAGAATACACAAATATATACGTGTACTTGTTTCCTACTTTGCGATGATACTTATCTTCATAAGCAGTTAGGTACATATTTCCCATACAGTTCTTTCTTTGAAGACACTATTTATGCATTTCCACATTGTCATGTCTCTTTATTTTAGCAATATCTTGTTCCATTCGACAGCATAATACAGTTGCGTCTTCTGAGCTGAGCTAATTCTCTTTCTTAATCTGCTACAGAAACCAGTTGAGGGGCCGGCAGGAGCCAAGCAAGATCCAAGAAGCTTTAAGCTTATATTGGAATACATAAAAGCTTTGCCTGTAAGTACCTTATGTGTTGTCTTCTGTGCCTTCTCATGAGAAAAAAGAAAAAACGAGTTCATACACGCTGGTATTATTGTTCGTTTGCTTGTTAAAGAAACAATAATTCAGTACTACTTGTTTGTCAAATTAATAATTTTGAGGACTGGTGATCTATATCTCCCCTTGTTTTTCTAATGAAGTACTAAAGAAAAACATTATAATCGATTTATCTATTTCATAATTAATTTAATTCCTTTAGAGATCAGCATATATGTTTCCATCAGCTTTAATTAATTTGACAATCGATATTTTTAGACCGGGCAAGAGACGGACTTTATCCTGGTGTCATGTTCTGGATCAGGATTAGAACCTACCAGGAGAGAGCAGGTTCTAAAAGCCAAGAGGGTCAGTTCATTCTTCTCTTCTTGTGCCACAAACATTGTCAACACTTTCTTTACATTTATATGCTAATTGATAATTGTAAATCATGTCTATGCAATTTGCAAACGAGTTTTCTCTCTCGTATAATGTTTTATTTTCACATTTTCTATAGGCTGGAGAAGATTTGTTGAGAAGATCTGGGCTTGGATACACAATCATTCGTCCTGGACCCCTAAAAGTAAGCTGATCTTTTAGCATCTCTTCGGTGTTTCTAAATTCCTTGTCGCATCAATACAAGAAAGGGAAGTTATCTAGATGGTATGTTGAACATTGTTCGTGGTGCTGTCTTCCATCATGTGGCGATTTACTAGGACTTTAGCACCGTGACACAGCATTGGAAATATTTAACATTATTTCTTCAGGACAAATTTCCTGCATCATCAGACCGACTTAAATAGCTCATCTTTCTGCTACGAATCATGTTTGTATCACAAGTGTTTTTAATGACAGTCGATGTCTTTTTGTGGTGAATTTTGTGAAGTTGAGGTTCCACTTTAGTGGAAAACCTATGGTCTGATACGAACCTATTCTTCTTGTCGTCCTCTCAGAACATATAATGAAAGTTACGAACTTTTGGTCTATGCAGGAAGAACCTGGTGGCCAACGTGCACTTGTATTCGATCAAGGAAATAGGATTTCTCAGGTTAGAGTTATGAACTGTTATATTTTTGCTGATAAGTGTAATCCAACCGGGTGTAACTACGATCATGAAACAAGTAATGTTCAATTCTCAACCATTTATTTCTTAAATTGAATCAGGGAATCAGCTGTGCGGATGTAGCCGATATCTGTGTGAAGGCGTTGCACGATTCCACTGCAAGGAACAAGAGCTTTGATGTGAGTAAAACTCAAATCTGTTTAGTTACCGATCAGGTTTAGGTAAAGATGAGACTCATTTTTATTTTTTATTTATTTTTTTTATTCTTTTGTGAGTTGTGTAGGTATGTTATGAATATGTAGCAGAGCGAGGAAAGGAGCTCTTCGAGCTGGTAAGGGACAAATAATCTTCAATTGTTCTCAAACTTCGGTTTTTAGCATTTGTGCCCCTTAAACTTCTCATGTTTGACACTTTCATTTCTTGATTTTATTTTGGCAATATAGTCGAATCGTTGGCAGGGTTCAATTTTAAACACAATAATTATGTAGTGTTTTAGCACTTGTGCCCTTGAATTTCTCATTCTTTGGCACTTTAATTATCATAAAACTATTCACTGGTAATTTACTCCCTAAGATTTAAGATTTGTTAAGATTTAAATCCCCTCAAAATTGGAGTTAATTGCTGCTCTTTTTAAAGTTTAAGGACTAATTGTCAATGAAAAACGTTCAGAGACAGAAGTTTCCAATTATTAAAGTTTGTTTGTTTGCTTCTTTTTATTTTATTATTATTTTTTGATTTTTATTTTTGAAAGTGATTATTAAAGTTCAAGAAACATAAATGCTTGAAACTCCTCATATTGTATCTGAAAGTTGGCGTAGCTTTCTCCCACTTTTTGAGTCTATAGCATTCGATTTGATCTGATTATCGGTTGTCCATGCAGGTTGCGCATTTGCCTGATAAAGCCAATAACTATTTGACGCCGGCACTATCCGTTCTAGAAAAGAACACTTGATCATCTTGGGAAAGATTCATTTCGCATTTTGTATACACAAGTATATATATATATAATGCCTTAATTTTTGCACCCCTTTTTTTTTTTTTTTTAAAACTGCCCCAGAGACATATTTCGTACAGTAGAATGTAAAATGTTCTCATTTTTTTTTTTAATGTATATTCAAATGTAGAAGGGCATTTATAGATAGACGTGCAAAAAAGTGTAAAAGAAAAAGCAGGCATCCACGATTATTGTATTAATGAGCGTGTTGCTCAAGCATTCCTTTGATATCTTCATGAACTCCAAAGACAATTTGATATTTTATAATTCATGGAAATGGATGTTTGTGAAAAGACAGTAAAATGCATTATGATGATTATCCATTCGGAAACATAACCAACTATGCATCAAGGAAATTCATACGATTAATGTACAATTAAGCATAGAGATCACAATTAATTATCATTAGACTGTACTTGAGATCATGAGAAATGACAAGAAAATAATTTAGTAAAGTTTCAAAACCCTACTAATATTGCATAATATTTTGTAAAATTCCAATATATACTTATATATATAAAGATCTTATATGCATTGGACATACATGATATATCTGACAGTTGTAACTTGCTATTAAAACTTGTAACAAATAATTAATTTATATATAATTTTTTACTTAGAATCTTGTAACACGGTACTATTTAATTATTATTGTAAATGACAAATATAATTAAAAATTATTATATTGAAATAATCTATTCATTAAAATATCTCATAAAGAAGTCATGAGCGTTGTTTTATAAGAGTGCCGGATATTAGCCCATTATACACTGTATTAGCCTTAAAATCCGAAGCAGTTCTTATGTTTGCGACACTTTCCTTTGCTTTCCCACGCCTTTAACTTTTTTTTTTTTTCCTCTCTCTTTCTTCCCTTTGTTTGTTTGTTTTTTTATTTTTATTTTTATTTTTATTTTTATTTTTTAAGTATGTTTTTATTATTATATAAGGCAAAGATTGGGGACACGTAGATGAGTTGTGAGACGCAAACCCTCTTGGACACTTGAGGGCAGAGGAACCAACTCTGTGGGACCACCGTTAGCAAAATGAGATGAGTAGAAAAAAATGGCAAATCCGCATAGAAGGGTCTTTTCTTTTCATAAAAAAACCAGCCTCAGAAAATGCAAATTTATGTCCCTATTACTTGTCCAAATCTCTGTAACAGAACGGCTACACCACTAGCACATGGAGTAGCAAACAGCACCATAAAAAATGGCAATGGAAATGGCATAATAAGTAGAGTAAGTGTCATAAGCAAATGTTGCAGCCTCAGCAGCATAAGGGCAAGCCTGGTAGCAGTGGCAGCGGCTGCAGTAGTGGTAGTGGCGTCGTCAGCGGGGGCGGCAAGTGGGGCGGAGGCACCTCCTCCGGAGGCGGAGACGCTGGAGAACATACCGCAGATGCTGTCGGGGGAATGCGTGCAGCCGAAGGATTGCAAAAAGCCAAGGATTCAGAAGCCCAAGTCAAGGAAAGCAGAGTCATGCACTATCAAGTGTGTCACCACTTGCATCCGAGGGGGTGATGGCTCTCCTGGTGAAGGCCCTCTCAATGTCAGGAGGTAACCACAATGCAACTATATAAAACTGTCCAACTATTATTATTACCAAAATTAGATAAATGGAAAATTAATTTATAAAAAGAAGAAATATATATATTTTTTTATGACATGATTGATTTCTTCTTCTTCTTCTTATTTATTTATTTATTTATTATTATTTTTTGGGCAGACCTTTGATCGTGTTCAAGGAAGGGTTTCGAAGCCGTAGATACTGGTACATTTTGCTCTACCATAATTTATATAATTGACTTTCTAAGCCCTTGTAAATTTGTAATATAAGACATCTATGTTTTAAAAAGATAAGCCAATACAAAGTAGCAAATTTATTGATAAAACTGAGGTGAGCAGAAGAATCAAGGGCGGAGTCATGATCTTTTTTTTTTTCAATTTTTTTTAATATTTTTTTAACACTTTCCTTTTTAACAATTTTATTTTTAAAATCTTCACATTTTTTTACATTTTATCTTACTAAAAATTGTTATGCCGGTACAAACTCCTTAAAAATTTTATTCTTTAATTTACGTTTCTATTGAATTAATAGACCAACTCCTCATGTAGAACGTTGACGATTGTTATATCAAATTATACTAGTTGTTTTTAATTTTTAATAATTGGGTTTTGTGCAGTCTGGTGGAGTGTTCAGATATTTGTAATTTGATTGGAGATGGAGATGATGGACCTTGAAGCTACAGAGTTTTGGGAACAATAGCTGTGTGTAAATTATTACCCTTTTTTTTATTTTATTTTATTTTTTAAAAGGTAATTTTGCGATATTCGTAAATGGTTATTCAGAATTCAGTCAGCTTCTTGCAGTATATTTGTCATATCTATATAATCTTATGCTAATTATTTTTTTCTACTAAATGATGAGAGAAGATAAAACTGGAAATAATTACATAAAAAATCTATTTTTAGATTATTGTTTTAAAATATATCACTTTTTTAACAATATTATGTATATATCTATTTTTTAAGAATTAAATATCTGTAATACTTATTTTGTCCTCTTACTATAATTGATCTCATTTCTTTTTTATATAAATTCTTTTATTTTTCTTTTTTGACTTTAATGATGAATATTTTTTGTTGAGAAATGTAAATTACTTTTAATAAATCCAAATTAGTTATAAATATCAAAATAATTATCATTAATATAAAATATTTACTATAAAGATGATGATTCAGACTAAATAATAAACATACCATAATGAATTTATTATGAAAAAAACCTATTTATTTATGCAATCTACTACAAATCAAATGATTGTCATTTATCCTCAACCAAACAAATTGAAAAATAACACAATAAATTGTATCGAATTCTTTATGAAAAATCCCCTGTTATTTATATAAACTGATAGGAATGAAATTGAACCTATTTTTATGATAAAGACTGATTCAATTTTACGAAATATATATATATATATATATATATATTGAGATGTTCCTTTTTCTTTATTTAGCTCATTCTCATTAATTTAATTTTTGAGAAAGCATTCCCTTTTTGGTTCATTACGAAGATTTACACCTTCTTTACAATAAATAAATAAAAATTCATATTTTCCTTTTTCTTTATTTATTATATTCCATTCTTTATGAAGGATAATGTTGTCTTTATAATTACCCTTTTAGACGTTAATGTAAATAAAAAGAAAAACGTACATATTTTAAATCAACATATTTTATTTGGACATCTATGTAAATAACTCAAGATAACTGATCATATCAAAAGTAGTTTCCACATTTCAATTGAGTTAGCATTTATTAGTTGCCCAATCCTCCATCAAATCCTTTACTCAATTTTTTTAATTGGCCAAATAAATACAAATCAAAAGAAAAAGATTAAGAGCCGCTCATAAGTGCATACTAGAACCACAAAATAAAGAAGAATGCCAGATTGCCATCCAGACTTTAGGAAAGTGGTTCAAGTAGCTCAACTGGTTAGAGCAAAGGACTGTAAATCCTTGTGTCAGTCGAGAGAAGAGTCTTTAAACACGTGACCGGGAGAGCGCCGGGTTTCAAAATTCAAGTGAAAGAGGAAGCCGTGCATGAGGCACATGCACATTTTGTTGACTTATGCTAAAATCAAAACCTGAAAAACTAATCACTGATTCGCTTAAGCAATATCTACTCTTGAAGAAAAATCTAATGGAAGCCTCATTTAAAATTCTTATCTAATAAAACCCTATGAGAAAAACCTAGACAAGTGAAAAAAAAAAACCGCATGATCATTGTTGTTATATGCAAAGTGAAAAAAAAAAAAAAAAAAAATTAAACAGAGGAAGACTTAAAACAACGTGATTTATAAGATAACGCTAAAATTCTAGAGCCGATCGAATGTCATCACTCAAATCCATTGGAGGAAGCATGAGCACAATCAATCTATCGGTCGTTTGAATGCCTTCTTCATACAAACTAAAACTGGAGATAGCAACTGTAGCCCTAACTTTTAAGTATCAAATTACATGATAGATAATTTTAAGTTATCGATCATTCTTTTATTTGCACGTCTTTTTAAATAACTACCAATTTTTTTTTTTTTTTTTTTTTTGCTAAAGCTAAAAGATTACATTTATTAATCAAAACTAAAAGATTAAGTCTATCAATGACGAATGACAACTCACTACCACGTGAGTTAGGTGTAAAAAATCAAGATTAGAATTGATGATCATTTTTCATCTGTTGAGTTCCGTCCTATTTACCTGTGTATTTATCCCTTTATTAAATTTAGATAGTTTTCTTTTTCGAAATTGAATTTTATTGAACTAGACTAGAATCGTAATTCTCTTAAACTATGTTAATCTTTATTAATTTTAGCAGTCTTTGTAGATCAACCTAGTTGCTTTTTATTACAATTGATTCTCGCGTTTGTCAGGATAATAAAATTTACACAATACTTTATTCTTCTAATATCCATCTCTAAAAGTACCACATACAGAATACTGAAGCTGATTTAACGGTGAACATAGTGCTCTTCAGAAAAAATTATCAGCAAACTACTCACAAGTTATAATATATATATATATATACACACACACACACGTAAGCGAAATAGAAAAAAACAAAAAAAAAAAAAAAACAAAAATTGTTCAATTTAAAAATTATGTATATTCCATTCATCTCTATGCTTTACCGGAAAATGCGTAAAAAGTAAAAAACTTGAGTAACGCATATACGCTACTTTTTTTTTTTTTTAATTGAAAGAATATACGGTACTAATTAAACTTATACATATATATAAGCTAAAAAACTTTTTTTGTATTACTAAAGTTGGAATTCAAAGCTTGGAAGATGGTTTATTAAGCAATATAGTAGAATCTTGATCATCTTTACTCGAATGATCTTCTCTCTCATCATTAGTATTGTCTGCCTCATCCACCATCTGTATAATTAGACATACATGGTCATAAATAATAAATAAAAATAGAAATTTAAAAAATTGAATTTTATGACTCAAGAAAAAATAATATATGGAAATAAATCAAGGAATTATGTATGTGGAGAATTAAAAAATTATATGTTAAAAATATATTTATTAGATAGATCATTAATCAATAAATCACAAGAATACATTTGGTTTATTAAAAAAGTTAATATGGAATAGTGGGGTAAATGACCTTTTTATGATTTAAAAAAAAAAAATATTTGAAGTTTTTTAAAATTAATAAAATTAGATTAAAAAAAAAAGATTCAATCAATCAATTAGTAATTAACTAATTAATCAGTGATAAATATGATTAACAAGTGATTAATCAATATTAATATGCTTTGTTAATTGATCAATCACTAATTAATTATAACCAAGAATTGATCGATTCTTTAAAAAAAATTGATCAACAATAATAATTACTTAATTTTTCCAACTAATAATTAGTAGAGAATTAGGATATGTTTTTCAGAGTAATAGGATTTGAAGCAAGAAATCAAGTATAGAACAAGGACAACTAAATTTCATTAAACACTAAATTAAGTAGAGAACTAGGAATGGTAGTCCGAGGGCAAATTTAGTAGTAGTGTACCAGGTGGTCAAAACTGATATGACCGTGGCCTGTCACGGTGGTCATAACAGTTATTACCACCTGGTCATTACTGTTATGACTGATAGTCTAATTTTTTTTTAGTTGGGGATAAATGGTATGAAAGTATCTCTTTCCTGGTGATATCGGTGGCTGTTTAGTACTAATTTTGCGATCAATTGGTAATATTTGGGGAGGTTTTTTACGATTACTTGAAGTTCGTAAAGTTAATAACTTTATTACTGTTACCATCAACGCAGGGTCAATACGTCCGCCTTGTACCGGACAGTTAAATTTCCAGGGCGAAGATAAATACTTTCGTAAACATAACGGAGACATTGAAAAAACTGCGTGGGTGGTTGTCTCCGCAACAGTACGAGTCCTTGAAGACTCAGCCATGTATTCAACAGTTCATGCATTTAGATACTCTTGGTTGGTCTGGGCAGGTATTCCACAACATTGTGATGCGCCTGACGACTCATTCAGCCATGGGTGACGCTCTATGGTTTGAGCTTGGTGAAGACTTGGTCAGATTTTCCATCAACGAGTTCTGCCTAATAACCGGCCTGAATTGTGTAAGGTCTACACATCTCCCCGTTGTGGAAAGCCGATTAATGTCAAGATATTTTTCGAATGTTAGGGGTGTTACGAGAGAATATTTGGAGCTGCAGATGTCGAATTCTAAGTTTGACAATGACGACGATGCGGTCAAGCTTAGCCTACTGTACATTGTGTTTAGCATCCCTTTATCAAATGCAAGCTCCGTTAAGATAGACCCAAAGTATTTTGCCCTGGCGGATAACTTAGATGCTTTCAATGAATTTCCTTGGGGTGTGCTCTCATGGGAGGCAACGCGGACTGCAATCTGCAGTACTGTGAAAAACAGGATTTCTTCGAAGAGACGACCAAAAAAAAATATTGACAAATCTCGTTACAGTGTTGCGGGGTTCCCCCAGGCCTTGCTCGTTTGGGCATATGAGACCAGCCCAGTGATAGCTTCCAAGTTCACCACCAATTACGAGCATGCCCTTCCGCGTATGATGTCGTGGACCACCGCGGACAATGTGAGGTTTGATGATGTATTGGCTGCTTTTGCGACGGTTGGCGAATCCAAGGTATTTTAAAAAAAATTTACGTTTCATTTTTGGGCCCAGCCGCAATTACAATAGGTGGTCATCACCATAATTAGCAGGGGGGTCATAACTGTTATGACCACATGGTCATAACAGTTATGACCGTGTGCAGTCACAACTGTTATGACCACACGGTCATAACAGTTATGACCGTGTGCCGTCATAGCTGTTATGACCGCTTGGTTGGTGATTTATTTGAGAAATGACAATTAATTTTATGTAATTTATTATCTGTTGTGTCAGTCATTAACATATTATGACCGATGTTTGTGTGCATCTTAAGTGTGTTGTTTTGACGCCAACCGAAGAGGAGTTAAAGAACCCATGCGTTGCGCGCCTATTTTTGAATCTTCCAAAGGCCCAGCCTCAATTACCACCTTCCAAGTCTTCCTTCCCCCGACCGAGCACAGATACAAACTCCGAGTGGCGGGAGTTTCAAAAAGAGATCCGCACAGAGATTGCCTCACTGAAAAAGGAACAGAAGCACTCCAACAAACTCTTGAGGCGGGTTCTTAAAATGTTGTCCGCCAACAGTAATGAGAAGGGACAGGGTCAGCCACATACGGCTCATGAAGATGCCGAGAACGAGAATAATAAGGTAATCCTGTAATTTAATTTCAGTCTTCCACATTCAAGATCATGATAATTTTTTAACCACCATATATGCAATGAACCTATCGTTTATGTCACGTTGTGAAACCACACAGGTAAATATTGCGGAGGAGGAGGTTAATGAGGGAGAGGCGAATGCCAAAGCTGAGCCATCTGTTGAAGAAATTGCGGAGGAGGCCATGCCTGATCTGGAGAAAGGCGTAATAGAGGAGGATGATGGTAAAGAAATCATCCCGGATCAGGATCCATCAATTCTTGCCGAGCCATCCAACGAGGATAGCATCGGGGCCCTGGTTGTTCCGCATATCTGAAACTGACAATTTACTCTTCAAAAGTTTCATCAGTAATATTAAATGTGTATTACATCTTTATTTGTAAATCCCTAAGAAGAAGAGGGCCAGACTATCAAGCCTTCGCCAACGGCCGTCCGGTCGTACGACTGATGTTGGATCTCCGTCGAAGGCTCCGACTAACTGTATTTACGCCCTCCCACCGTGTCTCGCAGATCAACCTCCTGAACAAACACTAGAGGAGTTCAGGGAGTGGATCAAGGCGGGAGTATTGAAGAGGTCTCCTCCAGGGTAATTGAATTTTACACGAGTTATTGATAATCAATTTGTTGTAAACATTACAACTTTGTGTTTTGACAGTAACTAACCTTATTTATGTTTAGTAAACGGCCTCCCCGATACGTTGCCAAGCATGATACATTGAGCGAACCCCATGATCTCGGCCTCATGTTGGTAGAAAAAAAAAGCTGGTATTATGAATTAGCTACCTCCCCTGTTTGGTTATGGGACGAAATAAGTATCTTTCTGTTGTATTTTTTTGATAAAACAACGATACATTGTTTGATGCCCTGCCGAGTTTTACATTACATTTGTTAATGTTTATTTGTTAATGTTTTACTCTTGTAGCACATTGACGTTGTCTTCTACTACTTGAGGAAAAAGAGCAGGCAGTTCATCGAATTGAAACAACGGATGGTGACAACAGTTGACACTTTTTTTACATCAAAGATTCGTTCATTATGGCGTATACACCAGAGTTCACCAGCCAACTTCGATTGGGGCTCCTGTGAATCTATACTCAAAATCATGACAGGAGTTAAAGTACAGAGTGGGTCCTCCTGGTTTGATGTCAACACTTTGCTAATACCAGTTCACTTAGCTGATCTTAAACATTGGGTATTAGTAAAGCTCGAGCTGACAAGCTGGACCATTGAGGTCTATGACTCTCTGCAGCATGAAGGCCGTCACAATGCAAGGGTCAGAGAAGGACTTGAATGTTTAGCAGTGTTCATTCCAATGCTGGCTGAAAGAATAAATTTGTTCGACGTCAAGAAAAGAGATCCCCCTGGAATTCACCCAATACCAGTCACCATAATGAAAGACATCCCTAAACAAGCCAATGGGTTAGTACAATCAAATTTATGTCAACACTTTGCTAATAGTGACTGTTATGATGACACGATTTTAATTCATCTTTATCATTCGTCCAACAGGGGTGACTGTGGCATGTTTACCATTAAATATGCTGAATGGTTGCTAGAAGGGAGGGATGTCCGTTATTGGGTCATTGCTGAACGCATGCAACTCTTTCGGGAGTGGCTAGCATGTTTCTTCTGGCTCCATGCCAAAAGAAAAATTGAACAAACTTACAAAAGTGATGATGATGTCAACATGGATATTGGCTAACAAATTGTAATTCTTCATTCTAACCTTTGCAAACTGTTTATAGGGACATTGTTTAACAAATTTTTTTATTATATTCGTCAAACTTTACCATAGTGTATATAGGGACATTTTTTTCATAATATACCTTAAGTATTTTATGACCAGGTAGTGTATTGTTCTATGTATAAGCCGAGTAGAAAAGGCCCAAAAAATGTGCCATTCATTACCAGTTTTTAAACAACAAATTCAGCAAAGTTCATAACAGCTGAAGCTCCCGGTCATAACGGTTATGACCACACTTCTGTACAATATTAAACAGGAATTACCAAAAAAACGAACATTTTTTGCCCTTTTCAGTGAAGGTCATAACAGTTATGACCATGTTGTCATAACGGTTATGACCTTGGTCTGTATAATATTTTTATAAAAAAAAAACGAACATTTAAGGCTCTTTTTCTGTAAAGGTCATAACAGTTATGACCATGTGGTCATAACGGTGTTGACCTTGGTCTGTATAATATTTTAAAAAAAAAGAAACGAACATTTAAGGCCCTTTTTCAGTAAAGGTCATAACAGTTATGACCATGTGGTCATAACGGTGTTGACCTTGGTCTGTATAATATTTTTTTAAAAAAATAAACAAACATTTAACGGCCTTTTTCGGTAAAGGTCATAACGGTTATGACCTTGGTCTGTATAATTAAAAAAAAAAAAACGAACATTTTTGACCCTTTTTCAGTAAAGGTCATAACAGTTATGACCATGTGGTCATAACGGTTATGACCTTGGTCTGTATAATATTTTTTTAAAAAAAAATGAACATTTAAGGCCCTTTTTCAGTAAAGGTCATAACAGTTATGACCATGTGGTCATAACAGTGTTGACCTTGGTCTGTATAATATTTTTTTAAAAAAAACGAACATTTAAGGCCCTTTTTCGGTAAGGGTCATAACGGTTATGACCATGTGGTCATAACGGTTATGACCTTGGTCTGTATAATATTTAAAAAAAAAAAATGAACATTTTTGGCCCTTTTTCAGTAAAGGTCATAACAGTTATGACCATGTGGTCATAACGGTTATGACCTTGGTCTGTATAATATTTATAAAAAAAAAAAAACGAACATTTAAGGCCCTTTTTCTGTAAAGGTCATAACAGTTATGACCATGTGGTCATAACGGTGTTACAGTTATGACCATGTGGTCATAACGGTGTTGACCTTGGTCTGTATAATATTTTTTTTAAAAAAATAAACAAACATTTAACGGCCTTTTTCGGTAAAGGTCATAACAGTTATGACCATGTGGTCATAACGGTTATGACCTTGGTCTGTATAATTTAAAAAAAAATAAAAAAAATAAAAAAAATGAACATTTTTGGCCCTATTTCAGTAAAGATCATAACAGTTATGACCATGTGGTAATAACGGTTATGACCTTGGTCTGTATAATATTTTAAAAAAAAATAAAAAATGAACAGTTAAGGCCTTTTTTCTGTAAAGGTCATAACAGTTATGACCATGTGGTCATAACGGTGTTGACCTTGGTCTGTATAATATTTTTTTAAAAAAATAAACAAACATTTAACGGTCTTTTTCGGTAAAGGTCATAACAGTTATGACCATGTGGTCATAACGGTTATGACCTTGGTCTGTATAATTTAAAAAAAAAAAAAAACGAACATTTTTGACCCTTTTTCAGTAAAGGTCATAACAGTTTTGACCATGTGGTCATAACGGTTATGACCTTGGTCTGTATAATATTTTTTTTTAAAAAAAACGAACATTTAAGGCCCTTTTTCTGTAAAGGTCATAACAGTTATGACCATGTGGTCATAACGGTTATGACCTTGGTCTGTATAATATTGTTTTAAAAAAATAAACAAACATTTAACGGCCTTTTTCGGTAAAGGTCATAACAGTTATGACCATGTGGTCATAACGGTTATGACCTTGGTCTGTATAATTAAAAAAAAAAATGAACATTTTTGGCCCTTTTTCAGTAAAGGTCATAACAGTTATGACCATGTGGTCATAACAGTGTTGACCTTGGTCTTTATAATATTTAAAAAAAAAACGAACATTTAACGGCCTTTTTCGGTAAAGGTCATAAGAGTTATGACCGCTGGTTTGTAACAAATTTAAAAAAAAAAAAACTACGAACATTTTCTGCACTAATATGACTGTTTCTTGTCTCCTTTATCTTCTCCTCCATTTCACCAACCCCAATAACAAGTTATTTGTATTTTTTTATAAAAATGTTCGTGTAATTTTTTTTTAAATTTTCAGACATAAGCGAAATTGGTCACTTAACAAATATCACTCTATTGCAATATAAAAAACATAACTGTTATCCTACAGTTATGAAATACACAATATTCTTCTAAAAGTAATATAAAATGAATGATAATTTTAAAAAAAATTTTGAAACTGGCTGTTATCAACTATGTATATGTCCTTGTTGTTGGATGTTTTCGTAAGGGTACTAAGTTGGTACATGTTTGACGGTTGTGTCCATAACCATTACATCTACCACACCGATTAGGCTCATGTTCTTCACCTTGGGACGGAATCCTACGAACCCGTGGCCTTCCGGGCCCACGCTTTGTAGTGGGAGGATTAACAATTTGCAAGCTTACTTCTTCAGATACGTCCCAGCCCTCAGCGCTGCCAATAGAATGTACTACATGTGCATAGCAAGAATACAGATAGTCTTTCGTGTAGTAATTAGAGCAATAATTATAAGGATCAATTCGACGGTAGTTACAGACGGCCATTGCATGAGGGCAAGGAATTTGATCGACCTGAAATCGTCTGCATGTACATGTCCTTTCGCTCATATCGACAATCCATATTTGGCCATCATTGCTGGTGACGGCATACTCAAACTGATCAGCTGGCCGAGGCTGTAACAAATAGAACAACGAAGATATTAGTTTAATCGCTCGCAATAAGGATAACACAAAATTTATCATTTAATGCGTGTGTGTATGATGTGGTCGTTATCACATACCGTTACTGATAGGCCTACCGAGAAATGTGTTCGAATCAATTTCTCAGCCTTTGGGGCCAGTTTAGATGTTATTTTAAGGGCCTCTTCACGCCTCTCGACAAACCATCTTTGTAGTAGTGCCCTCAGCCATTCCACCAAGAATCCAACTAGCATTAACCGGGCTTTCCGATCCACATTATTAAATGACTCAGCAATGTTGGTTGTCATGATTGCATATCTCCGACCGCTGAAGTATGCTCGCGACCACTTTGTAGGATCCGCCTCAACAAGGTATCGATGCATGTCGGGGTTAAGACCACGGATGGATTCCATGTGACGATGGAACTCACTTAAAAGATACGATCTCGAGGCACCATCAAAATAGGTCTTCAAAGGGCCTTTGAACTCTTTGTACCTAGTCTTCAAGTTTGCAGCCAAGTATTGGACGCATATCCCGAATGCAGCATCTGGATAGACATGGTTGAGTGCATATTCGATACTCTTATGCCTATCGGCCACAATAGCAAGAGACTCTCTTGTGCCGATTGAATCCCTTAGCTTCCCGAAGAACCATTTCCATGATTCATTGCTTTCCGACGGAACGATACCAAATGCAAGGGGAAATATGGAGCCATTTGCGTCGTGTCCGCAGGCTGCAAGCAACATTCCTCCAAATCTGGCCTTTAGTGCTGAACCATCGACCACTATGACTGGACGGCAATACGGCCAACCATGCTTCGAAGCAGCTAAGCACATGTAAAAGTATTTGAAACAATTTTCTGAGTCTGTCTCAATTTGAATGTCGGATGCAGGATTTTTCCGCATAACCATTTCAGCCCACGCTGGCAGAACTGTAATTATTAAATTATCAATACCATGTCGTAAGTATAACAGTGTTAAGTCCAGTCAAGAACACATAAGCATATATGGGAAAGTACCTTTGTATGACTCAGCATCATCCCCCCTTAGTCTGTTCAGTGCAGCTTCCTTCCCTCGCCATGCTCTAAGATAGTTGAAAGACACTCCAAATTCGTCCTGTATGTCTCGCATTATTTCGGCTGGTCTATATAAGGTATTGGTCGGATCCAAGTATTTTGCCTTAACACACTCCCCAATCATCCAACTCTTCGCTTGACGATGATGCCCTTGAACGATTTCAATTGAACAAGTATGGACGTCGTCGAACCGCTTCACAACAAACATTTCACTACCTTTCATTCTAGTCGCACGCAATTGCCATTGACATCCCTCATTATCTATACATATCACGTGTAATAGAGTAGAGTTCGACCTCTTCACCTTGAACTGGTAGTGTTTACTCATTGCATCGTGATGAAGGTGGTATTGCAGTAACTTTTTGTTCTCAAAAATGCAGTTTATGCGCATTGTGACAGGTGTATAATCAGTAACAATGACGCCGTCGGATAGACTGTCACTACTGGATACTTTGTCATTTTCAGATCTAGTGTTATTGACAATAGAATGGCCTCTAATGCTTGCTGCGATACTCTTTTCGTTTGACCGATGCGAATCATCCGCATCATGCATTTTCCCGGCATTACAATCATCATGGGCCGTGCATAAATCATTGTGCATAACTTCATCTTGATTTTCAATTTCATATTCATTGTGCAAATCCAGACCTACTGTAGGAGAAGGGAACTGAAGAGGAGGAGGGATGATCGTATTACTGTCATTTACATGTTGCATGGCTTCATCACTCTGTCCCCCATCCCTAGAACGTTGAACGTCTATGTGGTTGCTTGCCCCAACCTCTGCTGGCATTGCTTCCGCCGCAGACTCATCCAATACATCGATGGTGACTGGAAATTTGCTAAGCACATGAACATCCTTCTTCTTCAGTTGTATGTAGAATTTAACGTCAGCATCACACTGTATCCTCACAAGAGGCAATCCAGGCTCAACACCGTATCTCATGACTATATTCTTGTCTGGGCCTCTAATTCCAATGACACTTCTTACTAACTCAACAAGACCAACATATGTTGAGTTATCGGGCACCAATATTCCCTTTATTTCGCCACCAACATATGACGATGATGTGTCGTCCCATTGACCATTATAATTGACAAAAACACAAACCGCATCCATTCCTGAATGAAACACTATCAAGTTATCCAATAACATATTTGCATTACAAAGGAAGGAAATATTGTGTTATAAGGCCCTTTTTATATATAGCGAGTTGGTTATATCCAATAATTTATTTGGATTACAAAGTTTTTTTGCATTACAAACCAACAAATTGGTCACGATGATAATGACACGATGGTCATTTCCAACATGACCAGTTTTTTTATATATAGCGAGCTGACTAATATCTCAAAAAGCACACCCATTAAATAATAAATTAACAAATAAAACCAAATAACATGCACCATTACCTCAGATTGGCTGATAGGAAGTGTGGAGATATCTACTCAGCTGGAGTATAAGCAAATCTGGCAGATTCGGCCTTAAACTGTGACGAGGATGGTCAGGGGCAATTTTAACAGAGTGCACGAAGAAGATGTGATCAGATTTGTTTGACTTACAGTGAGTTTCGATTAGTGGGTAATCGGACAGAAAAGATTGGTGAGGCTTCACTTAGAGAAAAACGACGAAAAGAGGATAGGCAAAGTTTTCAAGATTCGGGGTACTGTTAGTTTAGTCGGGATTTGGGCGGGAGAGTGGCCAAAATAATTTATTAGGGTTTGACCAATACGTCACCGTTTTGACCAGTGGCGTCGGTCATAACTGTTATGACCATGTGGTCATAACTGTTATAACCACTAGTTTAATACAGTGATCATAACAGAAATGACCTACCCTTGAAAATGACCTGAAACATGACTTTTCTAATTTTTTTTTATTTTTTTGGACGAGGGGTAGTAACTGTTATGACCACACGGTCATAACAGGTATTACCTTCCCTTGAAAATGGCTTGAAACATGACTTTTCTAATTTTTTATTAATTTTTTGGACGAGGGGTAATAACTGTTATGACCAGACGGTCATAAGGTAATAATTACCTTCCCTTGAAAATGGCCTGAAACATGACTTTTCTAATTTTTTATTAATTTTTTGGACGAGGGGTAATAATTGTTATGACCAGACGGTCATAACAGGAATTACCTTCCCTTGAAAATGGCCTGAAACATGACTTTTCTAATTTTTTATTAATTTTTTGGACGAGGGGTAATAATTGTTATGACCAGACGGTCATAACAGGAATTACCTTCCCTTGAAAATGGCCTGAAACATGACTTTTCTAATTTTTTTTTATTTTTTTGGACGAGGGGTAATAACTGTTATGACCAGACGATCATAACAGGAATGACCTACCCTTGAAAAAGGCCTGAAACATGACTTTTCTAATTTTTTATTAATTTTTTGGATGAGGGGTAATAATTGTTATGACCAGACGGTCATAACAGGAATTACCTTCCCTTGAAAATGGTCTGAAACATGACTTTTCTAATTTTTTATTTTTTTTTTTGGACGAGAGGTCATAACTGTTATGACCACACGGTCATAACAGGAATGACCTTTTGTAGAAAATGGCCTGAAACATGACTTTTCTAATTTTTTATTATTTTTTTGGACGAGGGTAATAACTGTTATGACCACACGGTCATAACAGGAATGACCTACCCTTGAAAATGACCTGTAACATGACTTTTCTAATTTTTTATTATTTTTTTGGACGAGGGTAATAACTGTTATGACCACACGGTCATAACAGGAATGATCTATCCTTGAAAATGACCTGAAACATGACTTTTCTAATTTTTTATTATTTTTTTGGACGAGGGTAATAACTGTTATGACCACACGGTTATAACAGGAATGACCTTTCGTAGAAAATGGCCTGAAACATGATTTTTCTAATTTTTTATTTATTTTTTTGGACGAGAAGTCATAACTGTTATGACCACACGGTCATAACAGGAATGACCTTTCGTAGAGAATGGCCTGAAACATGACTTTTCTAATTTTTTATTATTTTTTTGGACAAGAAGTCATAACTGTTATGACCACACGGTCATAACAGGAATGACCTTTCGTAGAAAATGGCATGAAACATTACTTTTGTAATTTTTTATTATTTTTTTGGACGAGGGTAATAACTGTTATGATCACACGGTCATAACAGGAATGACCTTTCGTAGAAAATGGCCTGAAACATGACTTTTTTAATTTTTTATTAATTTTTTCGACGAGGTGTAATAACTGTTATGACCATGTGGTCATAACAGGAATGACCTTTCCTTGAAAATGGCCTTAATCAAGACTTTTTTAAATTTTTTTCCAATTTTTTTTGACGAGGGGTCATAACAATTATGACCATGTGGTCATAACAGGAATGACGAACGTTTTAATTGGTATAAGCTAACATTTTGCTGCTATATAAGGTACAAAGATAATATCATTGTTAATTCCTTTTATTCCCATCTGATCAATAAAATTATGACATCGGCCAACAAGATTAATGTGTAATGTTGAACTTCACAATCTACAACAATATACCATATAAAAAAAAAATTAATTGTTACCAAGAATCAAAGAATGACACTATTTACAGTGTGGTTAAGTTAGATAACAACATTTGCAATGGTTTGGGAAAAAAACTAATAATTTGTCTCATCATCCTCATCACTCTTATAAGATTGTTCGAGCTTACGTTTGGCATGGGCCCACAAGTAACATGTCATCCACTCCCTGAAGAGTTTCATGCGTGCATCAATTACCCAATAATGGACATCCCTCCCTTCTATCAAGCATTCAGCATATTTTATTGTAAACATTCCACAGTCACCCCTGTTGCACGAAAGATTGAAAAAAAAAAAAATTATAAATAAGGATCACACATTCCACAGTGAATTTAATGAAAACAGCAAGCAATGATAGTACTAACCCATTGGCTTGTTTAGGGATATCTTTCATTATGGTGACCGGTATTGGGTAATTTCCTGGAGGATCTCGCCGTTTGAACTCGAACAAACTATTTTTTTCCGCCACAAGTGGAATGAACTTTGACAGTCCTTCCATTTATTCGCGGACCTTAGAGTTGTGAGGTCCTTCGTGCTCCAGAGAGTCATATACCTCAATGGTCCAGTTTGTCAGATCGAGCTTAACTAATGCCCAATGTTTCAGACCCTCGAAGTGAATTGGCATTAGAACTGTGTTAACGTCCCACCATGAGGCCCCACTCTGGACACGGACTCCCAGCATTATCATGAAAATAGAATCACAGCAGGCCCAATTGAACTTATCGGGAGCTGACTGGTAGACAGTCCATAACGAACGAACTTTTGAAGTAAAAACTGTGTCTACCGTTGTCACCTTCCGTTGATTCAGTTCGGGGAACTGCTTGATCTTGTTCCTCAGATAGTAGAATGCAACGTCAATGTGCTGCAAAAACAAAAAAGATGCAAATTTATTGGAAAAAATTCATAGTCTGCACAGCCAATAGGATTGACGTTTGATTTTACCACACTTATATAACATGGAGAATAAAAGATTGTTGAACGGTACTTACTTCATCCCATAGCCATACAGCTGAAGTAGCTAACTCATAATACCAACTTTTTTTCTCCACCTGCATGCATCCGAGGTCATGTGGTTTGTCCAACGTATCATGCGTCTTAGAGTATCGGGGAGGCCGTTTACTAAACAAAATGTACCGTCTGGTTAATTGGTGATGACATTGTTAATATAATGTAATTTTCAAATCAAATCGAACGTATAAGTATTATAAAAAAAAAAATACCCTGTAAGAGTCTTCTTCAATAAACCTTTTGGGAACCACGCCCTGAACTCCTCAAGTATCTCTTTTGGGGGTTCATCTACGAGACCCGGAGGGAGGGCATGTATCAGCGTATTCGGAGCCTTCGACGGCGAGCCATCATGAGGCATGGAAGAAGAGGGCCGTTGTCCAAGCCTTGATAGTCTGACCCTCTTCTTCTTAGGGATCTATAAACGACAGATGTGAAACGAGTTAACATTGTACGATGACCATAATTGATATGTAAATAAGTTAAAGATGATGAATAACAACCATGTCACCGATGCTCTCCTCGGATGCTGGCTCTTCAAGCTGTTTGACATCCAGCTCTCTCTTTTTATTTTCTTTATCATCTTTATCCAATTCGGATAAATTCTCCGGGTCAGGCATCATTTCCTCCTTTATTCCGACAGATGGATCGGATTTTTCCTTAACTTCTCCCTCGCTTTCTTCTAGGCTGGCTGTAATATTTTCCTGAGTGTTATCATAACATGTCATAATAATAATAAAAAAAAATATTTGTGGAAGACAGTTAAGATCATCTACATATATGGTAGACGCGATCGGCAAATAATTGTTTACCTTATTGTTATCAGCCTTGACGTCTTCACGAGAAACAATCACCTTGTTGGCGGTAAGGAACTCCATGGCTGCTTGAACACCCATATCCGCAACAGGACCCAAGGCAGAGTCCAATATGACATCATATTGCGAGCCGGTGCCAATGTGAGGGGGGGTAGTTTTCAAGGCATCCGATTCAGGCATCTGAACTTTAGTCTTTGGGCTGCTGCTGAAATGGAACGAAGTGTGTGCCTCTCCTTGTCCCTTCCCTTGTCCCTTCTCAGAAACGTTGGCGGCCAACATTTTTATCACCCTTCGCATGAGTTTGTTAGACTTCGTCTGACCCTTTTTAAGAGAAGCTAAATTTTTTTTAATGGAGACCACCTCTCATCGGATCTCTTTTTGAAACTCGCGCCACTCGGAGTTTGTATCAGAGCTCGTTGGGGGGGCAGGAGTCTTGGGAGGTAAATTAGGCACAACACTTGGGTTCTTCAAATATAGCCGCGCAACCCATGGGTCTTTCAACTCTTCTTCAGTTGGCATCATCACAAAACCCTTAGGCTGAACACATTTAATATCATATCATTAATATTCATATTGATTAGATAATTAAATTAAATAACCACCCTACCACTAAGTACAATGACCAACATTGATATTAAAAAAACAAACAATTAATATTCACTGTATAAGATTACAGTATGGGTCATAACAGGAATGACCGGACGGTCATAACTGTTATGACCACTAGTTAAAATCAGGGGTCACAACAGTATTGACCGGGGGGTCATTACTGTTATGACCACTAGTTAAAACCAGGGGTCACAACAGTAATGACCAGGTGGTCATTACTGTTATGACCACTAGTTAAAACCAGGGGTCACAACAGTAATGATAAATTGGACATTACTGTTATGACCGATAGCGTCATAACATTTATTACCACCTGGTCATTACTGTTATGACCACTAGTTAAAACCAGGGGTCATAACTGTTCTGAACGATAGCGTTATACTATCGGTCATAACAGTTATGACCAACTCGACATTACTGTTATGAACCCTGCTATATACTATAATATATAATTACTGTTATGAGGACAAAGATGATTTACATATGTAAATTGACCACCAATTGTAATTGACACAGCATACATAATACTCTGGGTTAATATGTAAAAGACGAGCAACAGTTTTTTGTACCTTCTTTTCGCCAACCTCGGTAAAAGCATACATAACATCATCGAACTTGACATTGTCCGCGGTGGTCCACGACAGCATACGCGGAATGGCATGCTCGTAATTGGAGATGAATTTCAATGCTATCGTTGGGAGGGTCTCATAGGCCCAAACAAGCAACGCATGGGGAAAGCCCGCAACATTGTAATGCACTTTGTCATTCTTTTTTAAGGGTATTCTCTTCGAAGACATCCTGTTTTCAACTGAATTGCATATTGCAGTCCGGGTTGCCTCCCATGAGAGCACGCCCCAAGGAAAATCATTGAAATCAGCAATGTTATCGGCAAGGGCAAAAAACTTCGGGTCTATCTTAACCGAGTTTGCATTTGACAAAGGAATGGAGAATGTCAAGTATAGTAGACTAAGCTTGACAGCGTCGTCGTCGTTGTCCAAATTGGCTGCATTGGACAGCTGAAGCTCCAAATGTTCTCTCAACATACCTCTTAGCGTCGAAAAATATCTTGTTATTAATTGGCTCTCGACCACTGGGAGATGGGTAGACCCTACGCATTTCATGCCGGTAATGAGACAGAACTCGTTGATAGAAAATCTGCATAGGTCATCACCCACCTCAAACCAAAGAGCATCACCCATCGATGAGTGATCCGTCAATCTCATAACAATGTTATGGAAGAGCTACCCAGCCCAACAAAGATTACTTAATCTTAGAAACTGTTTAATGCATCGCTGATCGATGACGGCCGCGTACTGTTGTGGAGTCAACCACCGGCTCAATTTCGTACAAATGTCTTTAATGTTAACAAAAGTATTTATTTTAGCCCTGGTAATTTCCGTATTCGGCACCCGTCGATTATATTGAACCTGCGGTCATGTTAATGGTAACATAACAGAATAAGTATACTGATGACAGTGAAGTAATCATACATATTACCAAGCACAAAATAACAGCAATATGAAAGGTAACGAATTGATCACCATCAATTCCAAAAAAATAGATGTTTATGGTCCTAAAATGAGAAAGTCATCATGAAAATGACCGTCCAGAACAAACAGACAACTGTGTAAATATTGTGAGCAACAAATCATTATGAAAAAATGACATAATCACACACTTATAATTTAATATAATGAAATGATCATCCTAAAATAAGTCAAAACTCATAGTAACTAATGTTATGACCAACAAGCGTGAGCTGAAATGACCACACGGACATAACAGAAAAACTGAGGAATTATTAATTATTGTGACCAACAAGTCATAATGATAATGACCAGCAATAAATAACTTAAGGCTGAGTAAAGATTATTATGACCGGAGAGTCATAACAAAATGACCATTACACTTTTTTTTTAAAAAAGACCCGATATCATATACACTTAGACACCAACATCGACGAAACCCACATATATTTTTTTTATATATTATATAAACCAAACCACTAACTTTAACGAACGGATGCTTTATGGTTCAGAAACAGATAAAAATTCTAACTTTTTGTACATTATGATAAGAATTTTCAACAAACCAATTAGAAAGGTGGAACATCATCAAAAACACATATAAAAATGGAAACTTTGTTTTTACATGATCAATAAAAACTGCATATTCTTACTGAAAAATACTTAAAGTGTTAACTTTTAAACACAAAAACCAAAACAACTTTTTCACCTATACAGCCATGCATCGCTTATCTTCTACGGCACTTATATATAACAACCTCTGTAAAATTTTTTTCAACATAAAAACAAAAATCAAAATTTTTACCATTCCAGGGTCGGCTATATTCATTTCTGCTGAACTCAGGAGCTTCTTTGTATCATTTACTTCGATCTCCCCCTGCGTACTCTTCGGCGAAATTTCGGGCGAACTGTTTTTCTCTGACATTTTCCTTGGCGTCGACATGGTTTATTTTTTTCCTTTTTTTAAAGATTGTTCGACGTTAAGGGACGTTCAAGCAGTAAATAAAGGGTGCTCGCGGTGGTTTAGGACGGTTACTGAGCGGTTTCCGAGCGGTTGCAAAGCTTTCTCTCTCTAAAACACTGTAGAATATGGTATGGGTTTTTTTTTTTTGTTAGGGTATTCGAGCTAGAATGAGTTTTGGGCAGGAGGGAAATGAAGGTAAATATTATTTTAAAATTGAAATGACTCTTGGTATTACCATAAGGACGGTCATTGTGAAAATGACCAGGTGGTCAATACGGTTATGACCTCTGTGCTACGGTCAATATTGGTCAAACACGGTCACAACGAAATTGACCACGTGGTCATTATGAAAATGACCGTTATGTAATAATACAAGAAGTCATTTTAAATGAAATGAATATGAGAGGACGGTAATTTTCATAATGACCGGATGGTCATAACAGTTATGACCGCTGGTCTAATACAGAGGTCATAACAGTTATGACCACAAGGTCATAACAGTTATGACCGACAGTCTAACACAGAGGTCATAACAGGAATGACCGTGTGGTCATAACTGTTATGACCGATGGTCATAACATGTTGACCAATACGTCACCGTATTGACAATTTACAGGGGTCACAAAGGTTATAACCGTGGGGTCATTTTGAAAATGATCTTTGCTGTAAAATGGCCAGAAATGTGAGTTTTTTAATTTTTTTTATTTTTTATACCGGACGGTCATAACAGTTATGACCGATGGCCTAACACGGTGGTCATAATTGTTATGACCGATGGTCATAACAGTTTGACCAATACGTCACCGTATTGACCATTTACAGGGGTCACAACGGTTATGACCATGGGGTCATTTTGAAAATTACCCACCGGTAGAAGGCTCCTAACACTTTGACCAATACGTCACCGTATTGACAATTTCAGGGGTCACAATGATATTGACCATGGGGTCATTATGAAAATGACCGATCCGGTATAAGGATTGTTGAGTTCCAAAAAGCGGGTCATTTTTATATTGACCACATGGTCATAACCGTTATGACCAAAATTATATGCGAGAATTATAACAGTTACAAGGGTCATTTTCATAATTACCAAGCGGTCATTATGAAAATGACCGAACCTGTAAGAAGAGATACTGTTCAATAATAACTATTCAAATGAGGAAAATTTTTTTATCCCCTTTGCAAACAAAGCGCTAAACGCAGACTTTTTAAACATTGAAACGAAAAAGTAATTTTTTTTAATTTTCGTCATCTTTGATTCCTTAACTTCGATTTTCCCTCAACCCTCTGGTTCCGGTTTTTTAAACTATCCTAAGTTGGTGGCCTTTCGTGGTGGTTACGGACGGTTTCCGAGCGGTTCCGCGCAATTACATCAAATTCTCTCTCTAGATTTCAATTTTCTCTCTCTAAAATACTGTAGATGCTGGTTTTCTGGGGCATGCGAGGGAGACGAGGACAAACCCGTAATTTGACATACATTAATTGCGGCTTGGCCCCACAGATCATGGGTTTTGATGACGTGGCGGTGCTAGAACTGAAGGGATGAAAAAGTGATGCTGATTTTAATAATCTTTTCCCCACAGGTGCTAAAAGCGAAATTTTTCCTAATTATTATCACAAAATATTTAGAATACCCGAAGGAATATTTTTCATGAAAGAGATTTATTTTTACATAATATTATCACAGAATTTCTCATCTTGTCAACATAACAGAAGTACTCCTAGTAATTTGATTTAATTATCATCTCTATTCTTGTATGCTTAATTTAAAACTTAGCGAAAATCATTTTGTATAGGGTGCAATTAGTCAAATATATAGACGACAAACAAGAGATTAGTTGCATCAAGACGACATAAATACTTCTTATATTAGTATCGATTTAACTTTCCAAACAAAATATTTATTTAGACTTACTTGTACAGATATCTTTTGAACTTTTTAAATTTAACAATTTAGTCCCTCAAGCCACTACTAACTGATATCACTACCATCTGTCTAGTTTTGGTGCATCAAATGGTGACTAACATATTATATAAAATAATAATATATTCTATAAGGATCGGTGTCAGATATTAAAGTACAGAAAAATTCATACAAATTTTTTTTTTAAATTTTTATAATGACATAATTTAATGTTATTAGTTAAACACTATTTAGGAGGAAAAAAAAAAAAAAAAAGATAGAAATTCCCAATCCGGTTGTGTTTAGTTAGTGACTATCGTTCTCCAGCATTGTGTTTTCTATCTATCTTTCTTTCTTCCTTTTTTTTTTTTTTTTTCTTTTTTTTGGTGAAACTTTCGCATATTTGTTTTTGCTTTTTTGTTTTTTTTAACCCCATGCATGTGATTCAAACTGTCTGACTTTGTCATTATAACTGCCGACTCTGGTAATGATATTTTCTTATGCAATGTGTTGGCTATCACATGGACCTCAACCACAGGCAACAAAACATGATAATTGTTCTTCAATATATTCTTTCTATGGCATGTGATGTTGCTCCCTCGATTCATAATAGTGGATATACGAACTTCAATTATCACGCTGCTCTTTTGTTGCCAAATATCGTACGATGAAAAAGATGAAAATGCCAAAATTTTTTAAAGAGAATATATTACTATTGCTCGGATTCAAAATATACATATAGTGAACATAAACTTTTATCAGGCCACTCTCTTCTTGCCAAATTACCTCTAGCACTGCATGTTTAGAATATCATCGACGAAAAAGATGAAAATAGTAAAAAGTTTTAGAAGTTATACTATTTTGTGTTTATTTATGTTTTTTACATTTATTTTTACATGTATTGAGATTATTGCATTATTGCGTTTCTACTATTCTACTTTCCACTATATCATTAATTTGCACTAATCTTCTTTTATTTAAAATATATTATATTTTAATGTTTATTTACTAAATGATTGGAAAATTATTCAATAAATAATTAGTGTTGATAATTAATTTTTTTTTTTTGGGTAAAAGGCTTTATCTTAAGGTTCAAGCTCAATAATTGTATACTATGTGATACGAATAGGCTCATTTCGTGAACCCAAACCACGCTCGAGAACTTGCACAGGTCATGATTTGATGGATCATGAGTAATCAAATAAGTCCATTTATTATCGGTCAAAGTTGATTTTTAATCCCATTAGACATTTGAAATTGGCTTACCAAGAAAAATGGGTGATAAAAAAATAACAAGTAAACTCAACCACTTTATCTTAGGTAGACCAAAGTGCATCCAGAGGAATAATCCAAAAGTCCATCTTTACTTAATATTGGCCCAAAAGGCCCAAAAGTGGTGGTTCTAGAAGCTTCATAAAGCCATGTCAGCTCCTCTAGAGACCAATAATGGTTTTCACGTTACTTTGACTAGTCTAGGAAGAATTGACTGACTCCAGAGATAAGATGGTTTTCCAGAGATTTACTTTGACTGCTTACTTTATACTATTGTATTGCAAGCCATACACTCCAGAGATGGAAGAACATTGTTCACATGAATAGTAGCCTCTAAAAGCTTCTTAGCTTCTGAAAACACTGCAAATCAGATCATTTTGTCCTCATTACTTCCTTTATTCGGCATCTCTTGAAGTCCAAGCATGCAACCATCATCGCCTTTGATACTAGAAATGAGAGGAGTGCATCAGAGACTCTCGAGAGCCCGTGAGTATCTCAGTCCCAAAGTTACCTCCAAAATGTCTCAAGACTTTCCTTATTAATAACCTCCCTTAATCTCTTGAGTAAATAACATAACAACAACCACACAACTCAGTCCATCATACGAGCTTTTTCTCTCCATCAGAAAATCACCCAAGAAACTCATACGTGTTATTAACGCAGACACTTCATCATTCTCATCAAGCTCTTCATTTCTGAAAAAATTTCGGAATTCAGCTCTAAAGGCAACTAGTATCCGTCTCTTGAACGATCTTAAGCCACATCCAAAAACACTCTAGAGACAAAACCCATTTACAGACAAAACCCATCCAAAAGCACTCGAATCTCCATAAACTATTTGATTACTCTTCCCACTATTCTTCAATTTCACCGTTTCTATCGGTTGATTTTCTTGTGTTTTCGCATATTCTCTCAGTGATTTAGCAACGGAGAACATCCTGAGAGTCATCCTTCTTCGATTTCCTTTACGCCTAGTTGGCACCAATTTATGATGGAGGCACTGCCCTTTTATACAACTTCATAAAATACTCTAAAAATAATAAAAGCTCTTTTTTAATCAGACCTCACAATGTTTTACATCTCAAATAACATAGAACTATCAAGAATATTGAATAAAATCAGAAGTTACACACTTGGAAGAAAAATCAAATCACGGTTTTAACGTGAAAGCATTTTAAGTAAATCAAATCAAACAACAACTTAAAATCTCATATCTCTAGCTTCGAATAGCTTCAAAATCCATTAAAAATCCTAATTTAATCTGACCTTAGTTAGCTTATAAAATTCGGACCCCAAAAATGATGACAAACTCTACTTTGAGCTCAACTGGCTTGAACAAAAATGGGTGTTTGGTGGAATCCGAGAAAAAGCTTTTGAAGGAAGATAAGTCTTGATTTGTTTTGTGATTTAGGAGGAGAAGAAGGTCTTGTTGAGAAAACTCGATAAAGAAGAATAGTTGTTAGAGTTTTTTTTTTTTTTTTTTTTTTTTTTTTTTAAGAACTTAGAACAAAGGCACCGTTTGGAAATAAGAGGGGTGAGGAAGATGAGAATTTGGTTATATCAGCTTATTATCACTAAATGTAGGTGCAAAACACATATAAAGACAACAACAAAACAAATTTTTAAAAAATTACATGAAGTGCCCAAAAGAATTTAAAATTATGCTAAATCCTTAAAAATATATTTTCTTTGCAAATAAGTCCATAGAAAATTTTAATAAACTTCATTTAAAGGATATTCTATAACTTTAGATTACCATTATTATACAAACAATCTTATGGACTAAGCACATCGATCAGCTTCACTTCCGGCAGTTTTCCACTCTTCTCTGCACAGTTACTTAAAAAAAATATAGTTAAACAATTTTAGTAGCACATAAATTTAAAAAAAAAAAAAACATTTTCATATAAAATGATTAACATTACTACTAATAAACACTTAATAATAATAATAATAAGATACTAAACATACTTGTTAAACTTAGTTATTTTAAATTAATTAAGCTCGGCATTACATGTAACCAAAGAGATTCCGACGAACCTCTATAAAATCTCGTGTTCTTTACTTTCTGCAAGTTTCATTTTACTATTCATCGTAAGTGGAGCGTGGTGAGGATAATTCCGAGTTGATGGATTTTCACCGTCAATAATTGGTGCTAGAAGTAGGGTCCATACCTCTGATCATCTTGTTCACATCCATAACCGAACAAGAAGAGTCCTCACCATGGTCCGTGGAAGACAAGCTAAAGATCCTCAACCCTTACGGGAGGCCCATCCTGCTAGGGGTAGACGGAGACTTTCACACACCACTGCATTGGAGCAACACATCTAAGAATTGATGAATTTAGTCCACACTCTTGCTAAAAGCATGGTACATCTGGTGGGAGGGCAATTACCCAATGGTCACGCAAGTGATGACTCGATAGACTCTGCGAATCCTAATGATCTCCCTAATGGGGAAAACCAAAGGGAGGAAACAGAGGGAACTAGAGAGATTGGCAGAGTGACAATAACCACCCCCCTCCCACGAGGCCTTGGCGAAGCAATTCGAGGGGAAGACGTTAAACGAGAGCTAAAAGGCAAGCACAAGCGCGAGCAGCAGCTGAAGATAATCCTCCTCCAAAAGGAAAGGAAAACAATGGGAAACCCACTAGGCCTTATCGATCTCCTGTGAGAGATGAGTATTTCGACAATACATCTACTATTGTTCAATTTCCTCACCATGAAGGAGACTTGAGAGACCACCTTAGGGCTCGTTGAAGAGAGGTGTGTAATACGGATTCAAGAAGAGTAGTCCTAGAATCCAAGCAGATGATGAAACATTATGGTGATCGCCTTGGGGCACTAGAAAGCGTCGTGTACATGGAAAACATGGCTGAACCCAAGCACACTCATCCATTCACTCAAGAGATAATGGATGTTTCATTTCCTGAGTGATTCAAGATGCCTCATATGGCTCTCTATGAAGGGAAGACAGATCCTGATAACCACATTGAAATCTACATTGGGCATATGAACCTCTATGGGATCCCTAAAGCAATTCAGTTTAGAGCATTTAGGACTACTCTTGCCGGGGCAGCGATAAGACTTTTCAAACGGCTTCCTGCGAATTCCATATCTTGCTGGAACGATCTGAGCAAGGTGTTCCAGAGTCAATTCATTGGAGTTCATGAACTCCCAATGCCGACAGAAACCCCCGTTGTCATGCACCAAGACCCTAATGAGTCACTGAAAGATTGGCTTCACCGATATACCACTGAAGTTGCCTCAATGGAGGACTTAACTGAAAGAGAAGTGCTCATGGGAGCCCTTAGTAGCACGAGGCATGACATCCTGTTTAGGGAAGACTTGAACCGAAAGAGTCCTTATTCCTACCAGGAGTTCTTAAAGCGTACAAAAAGGTTTATCAATGCCGAGGAGACTGGAAGGCTCGCCCGTAACGAAGCCTCGGAGGTGAATAATCCCCCTAATTGACCAATCATTTGGAAGGCCGAATAATAAAAGGGGGATAGATGATAACAGCTACAATGTGGAAAACACTGCGGGTAGAGGACAATACCATACCTCAAATCCACCAGAAGATCTCACTTCTATGCTCAGTCCATGACCCTTTGCCAAGAGTTTTAAAATTTCGATTCTTATGCATTTAGTTCATGCATTTCTTTTATTTAAGTTGTTTTTCTTATTTTTTTTTCCCAGATATAAAGTACATATCAGTCCTTTAGGATGCTTTCTCTTTTGCAAATAACTTAAAATTTCCTTGTTATTCATTTCAAGCATTGAATAATAAGGATTTCAAAGCTTTTCTTCTTCAATTTTGCTTTGACTACTACGAATTACTATTGCTGTGTCAACAACGTCGAGGGAAAAATACCTAATACTATGTCTAAAACGGGGGGAAGGGGGTGTCCAAGACTCTAATTGGACAGGGGGCACTTATCTCCTACATCCTCTATCAAACAACGACAAGCGACGAGTGACGAGTCTAAAAGACTTGGAAAATTCTAAGATTTTGCTTACTGAGCAAATGGAATACTACTCTCCCCACACGGGAGAGGCTGAAAGCTTGGTGAGTTTTCAAAGAAAACATCACTTAGCCTCTCCTAAATGTGGAGATAAATCAACTTGACTATTCGACAAGGCTACAAAGTTGTCTTCTCCTCACAGGGGTTACCTTAAAAAAAATAGAGGCAACAAAATTGTCCTCTTCCTATAGGGGTTGTTTAAAAAAAATAAATAGAGGCAACAAAGTTGTCTTCTCCCCACAGGGGTTACCTTGAAAAAAAATAAAAATAAATAAATAAGCAACAAAGTTGTCCTCTTCCCACAGGGGTTACCTTTAAAAACAATGGAGGCAACAAAGATGTCATCTCCCCACAGGGGTTGCCTTTAAAAAAAAAAAAGAAATAGAGGCAACAAAGTTATCATCTCCCTACAAGGGTTAGCTTTAACCATAAGAGGTTATAACAAGGAGAATAAATGAAAAAACGGGTTTCAGTAAAAAATTGACGACCATGTTTATTCTATCCCTGTAGGAAAGGATCTTAAACAAAAGATCCTAAAACAAACTATGGGAGAGGCCAAAAGACTTGGAGAGAATTTCAAAGAAATTACACCTTATTCCTCTCCCATGAGCAATAACCAAAGTAGACCAACAAGTTAGTCCTCGATGTAGAGGAATGCCACTAAAATCCTAAGGTACGTCTTTGATTTTATTTTATATGATTTCTAACCTATTTCTTACATAAAAATAATCATAAGTCCACACAATACCAAAGAATAAAAAGAGAAAAAATGAGAGGTTTTAACCTCCATTTAAATAATAAGCCAAATGGCCTCACCCCCTAACCATTGGATCTGAAAACTGGAGATCCATCTATAAAGGCGAAACGTCGCATGCCCATATTTTTCCTGGCGTTCGCTTCTCAAGGTGACACTTGATGGATTGACGTGACTATTGCACTTCCTAAGATGCCTCTTCACATAGAGCTGCCAACACTACGCCCTTTGGGAGACAAGATGTCACATCTCATCACACTCCTAATAGGAGAACATTAATTAGTCTTCGACGATAAGAGAACGAAGCAACTCAACAGAGTCACTCTGTACTGGGGTGAAAATGTTACACCATAATTCTTGTGAAAAGTACCTATTCCTCATTATTCATGGGAGAGGGATAAGCAATGACGTTCGACAAGATCCTATTCCTCATTGCCCATGGGAGCAATGAAATTTAACAAGATCCTATTCTTGATTGCTCAAGGGAAAGGGGTAAATAATGAAGTAAGCTTTAATCCAATACCTAGAAGGAGAGGCTACTCCCAAAGGGAGAAGTTTAGTTTAGCCCAAGCGGGAGATGAGTGAATTAGATCTTCTCAACGCTCTACGCTGAGTACATCACGGATGAGGTAAAGTGATAGCTCAACACACTCTCGAGAATCATAGGATTAGTTATGAGAATCTTCAGTATTTGAAATTCAAACTCAACAAACCGCGAATTACTCTCCACGGAGATCTCAGAGGTAATTCAAATTACGGGCTAGAGATATTCAATAGATTTTATTTTATTATTGGAAATAATTGTTATTATCTAAAGGAAGCCTATAAATAAAGGTCATTTTGGTGTTATTTCTACACACCAAAGCCAAGAGCTACTCTTGTAATCTCCCTGAAAATTAGTGAATCCCTAGCAATAAGAGAGAATAGAGCCAAAGAGTTTCTGGCGAACCTCTATAAAATCTCTTGTGTTCTCTACATCTTACAACCCGGTCGCACAACGCCAATGACCCTGAATGGTCCCTCCCAGTTGGGGCCAAAGGAACCCAGCCCGGGCTTTTTCACCAGAACTTTCTTGAGGACCAGGTCTCCAAACTTGAAGGTCCTAGGTTAGAACCTCTTGTTGTAGTACTTAGCAACCACTTGGTTACAGGCGGTGGTGCGGATAAAGGCTTGTTCTCTCTTTTCTTCAACCAGATTGAGTTCAGCCATCATCTGCTCGGCGTTGTTCTCCTCATCATAGTTCTCTACTTGATAACTTGGTAAGCCCATTGCGGCTGGTATGATAGCCTTTACACCAAAGGCCATGGTAAATGGGGTTTCCCCAGTCGTGGTGCAATTAGTGATCCGGTAAGCTCATAAAACTTTGGGTAGTTCATCAATCCAAGCATTTTTATGTTTCTCCAACTTCTTCTTCAAGTTCTTTTTGATGGTTTTGTTGACAGCTTCCAGCTGCCCATTACTCTGGGGGTACCCTAGGAAGAAAACACTTTCTTGATTCCAAACTATTCACAAAAGGCGATGAAGCTTGGGTTGTTGAACTGCTTCCCATTGTCCGTGACCATGGTATGTGGAAGCTCGAACCTACAGATGATGTTCTTTCACAAGATATTGGTGCACTTTTCCTCCGTCTGCTGAGCTAGGGGTTCCACTTCTATTCACTTGGTGAGGTAATCTACAGCTACAAGACAGTATCAGAACTGGGATATGGCCATTGATAGTGTCCAATAAGGTCAAATGCCCATTTGGTGAAGGCCTACGTGCAATCTGCTGAGGTGAGTTTCTCTGGGCGAGATTTAATTATCTTCGCGAGAAAAGGAACCCAAAAATGTTTTACGATCAGGTTTGGATGGGAAACCTCGACCCGATGCTTCAACAAAAACAAGAACCTTGGTATATTTGACCTCAACCCATTGCTTAATGCGAAACAGTAACCTTGGTATAAGGAAGACGCCACAAACGGTGGTGGAAATGTGTTTGATAAGTCGATAGTGAACGCCACGGAAAATTCTGATAAGTTCGAATAGTTCTTCAAAGAACCAAAGAAAAAATTTTCTTACATTTCTGAATAATTACTTCTCCCTTTCACTGTTACAAAGACGCCTATTAATAGGATGAATGTTATAAAGGGTTCCTAAAATAGCTATCCTAATTAAGGCTAAAATCTGGTAATTAAAAATTCTTACTTGCCTAAAAGAGAAAAAGGAAACAATTTGGACTTTAATTGGTTGATCTCACACCTTCACTAGAAAAGGAAATTTTGACGTTTTTAAATGGCTTTATTATCAACCATAAACGCCTATGAAAAGTCAAAAATGCCTAAACAAATAAAGGAAAGTAAATATCTTGGCATGCAAGCCTTACAACCCAATTTAACTTGCTAAAATTAAACTTAGCCTTGGCTAGATTCTTCTAGAACTGAAATAGGATCAACATTCCATGCTCTTGTGCTTATCATGTCCTCATTGATGAACAACTTCTTCACTTCCTTGTTGATGGCCTCGTACCTTTCCGGGTTGAAAGCCCTTCTCTTCTGGACCATCGGTTTATGCTTAGGGTTCACATACAGTCAGTTACACATTACCGCTGGGTTGATCCCGGGCATGTCTTAATGTGACCAGGCGAAGACATATTTGTGTTCTCGGCGAAACTATTCCAATTTCACTCGGATTTTTGGTCGGAGCTTTGATCCGAGCAACACTGTCCTGTCTGAGTACCCGGGGTCCAAATGGTAGGGAACCTGATCCTCGACAGGTTGTGCCCAAATTTCCTCTTCGGACATGTGAGATCTAGGTCACTCAATGGTTTGATTTATAAGGACATCAAGGCTGCAATGAATACTCACGAACCAATTCAAGTTCCAATTGGTTCGGTGACGAGGGCTCGAGCTAAAAGATTCAAAAAAGAGCTGAATAACTTAGTCCGGAGAGTTCTACAATAATAAGAGATTGTGTTCACTACTGAGAGTGAACAGATGCTGGTTTTGCTCATGAAATTTGATCTGGAAGAGAGCCAATCAGCCATACACGTCCATTGAGCCATTACATGGCTAACTTGCATGACCATTCTGGGAAACACGTGCAAGGGGGGTTCCAAGCTGATGTGGGCATGCTTTCCAACAAAGAATCAAGTCAAGATTACGTTTTCAAGATTTCAAGAAGTTCAAGATTCAAAACAACATTCTAGAAGTTTAGAAGATCTGATCAAGATTTGATTTCTTTGTAATTCTATTTTAGTTTTAAGTTTCAATTTAAAATTTAAATTTTAGTATCTTATCCAGATTCTAGGTGTGTTTATCATTAAGGATAGATTAGGAATTTTACAAATTAGGATTTCGGCTATATAAGGCTGATTTTCAGATTATGGAAAGTAGTTTTTGATGTTTTTTCATATTGTGAGTTATTCTTTTTGAGTTCTTCAACAAACTTATTCGAACTTATCAAGGATTCCTTGTGGCATTCAAATTGACTTATCAAACGGATTCTCCATACCCGTTTGTGGCGTCTTCACCATACCAAGATTCTTACTTTGTTATGCAACGGGTCGCAGTTTCCATCAAACTTGAAAGATTTTGGGTTGTTATTTTTTAGATTTGATATCGGGTTTCATCACATTGTTGGCGTGATTTGTATCAGGGGGTGTCAATCTCATCGATTTTGAAGATGGTGGTCACCACATCTGGTTGGGGTACTTTGTGGCACACTTTGTTTACTGTTTCAACATAACATTTCCTAGCCCTCTCTTTGTTCCCCATGAAAATCCTGACTCTGTTTGGAGTGAGGAATTTCATAGCTAGATGATAGGTTGAGACCACCGCTTTTAGAGCATTTGGGGTCGGTCTTCCTAAGATAACATTGTAGACCGATTATTTGTCGACGATAAGGATTTTCACCATTCGGGTAGCCATTTCCGGTCCGTCATCGATAGTGATTGGGAGACAAACTAGACCAGCTGCCTGAACACAATCATCGGCTAATCTGTATAATGGAGTTTAGATGGGTACCACGATCGCCTCATCGATTTTCAGCCTGGTGAATGCGTCCATGAACAAGATGTCAGCGGAACTCCTATTGTCGATCAGGACAGGTCAAATAGTATTATCGGTTATCTTGATTTCTCTGACCGGGGCATCGTTATTTGGGTGGATAAGTTTGTTTGCTTCATCGTTAGTGAAGGTAATCAAAACACTGTTTTGGCGGGAGATCTTCACGATGTGTTTGACCATGTTAGTGTATTCCCTGCACGCTACTTGTCTAGTGTCCCGGGCGTAGCTTCTTCTGCTACTTGCTTTATCACTTGTGGCCGTTCCCCCAAAAATGATATGGACAATGTGCATGGGCTCCCCGGCATTGGTCTGGTCACCCGTCCCCCAAGTAAGGTGTGGTCGAACCTGGCCGATTCTATTGGCCCCACTTGTCGAGGTAATGACCTTCTCAACAAACTCTTGTAGGTGTTTATCCGGTACCTGTAGCTCGATTTGGTCCTGCAACTATATGCAATCTTTCGTTTTGGGGCCAACATCCTTATGAAAATTGCAAGTACTTATTTTGGTTCCCACGGGTACGGTCTGTCCAGATCGGTGGGGGGTCCCGGAGTAGTCCCCTTCCGGAGATCTGGTTCAGCACGTGCTCAGTCATGGCCACCAGAGGAGTGTATTGACGGAACCTTCATATAGGAGTATTGGGCCCTGATGCAACTCTAGCTTTGCAGGTAGTTTCCTCAGTGGTTGTTCTCGTCTGATCTGCCTCGTCCTTCTTGTGCCTCTTCTTCCCAGCGGGTTGCAACATTTCTCCAATTGAAGAGTTCCGCTCCTTGATGTACTCCTTCACTTCGGCGTGCTTTTGGGCTATCCCCCTCAAGTGCACAAAGGTCATCATAAGCGATTACCCAAAGCAGTTTTTTGTTCTTGACTCCTTCTTGGAAAGCTTTGTAAGAAAGTGTCATCGGAGAAATTTTTGACTTGCATGATGGCCTTGTCAAAGCAGTCTAGGTACCCTTTCAAAGACTCATTCTCACCTTATTTAATTCTAAACAAGTACGGGGTCTCTTTCTTCTGAGTCTTTATGTTGAGAAACACTACCAAGAAGGCATCGGATAATTGCTTGAACGAGTCCATCATCCCCGATATTAGTCTTCGGTACCATTACCGAGCGGTGCAGGTCAGGGTCAAGCAAAAAGCTTTAAGTGGGTGGTTTCGTTTGCATTTTGAATGACCATGTGTGCTTGGTAGTTCTCCAGGTGCTCATCAGCGTCCATGAAGCCATCATAATGGTCGGCATTTTAAATCTAACCGGGTAAAGCATAACCATGATTACGGGGATGAAAGGTGGATCGACAGCTCCGACCTGCTCCAACCCATACCATTGACTCATTAGCAAGTCGAGCTGCTGCAGGAGGTGGTCCAGTTTATTTTGGTCATCTGTCTTGACCTTTGGTGGTTTATCGACCAAGTGATCCCGGCATCAACTAAGATTAACCCCAGCTTGTCCCAAGCGATTGAACACAGAGGTCATGCTCCCGGAGACATTCATCGTGTCCTTTTGGTGCTGGTTCCGGTCACATCTTCTCAGGGAAGCTAAGGGTGTGGAGACAGATTCCTCAGGGTTTGATCTTGACCGAGTAGCCCGATTATTACGACTCCTTGAGGGCTCATAGTTCGGATTATACTCCTCCAAATCTCACCTTTCTTTTTTTGGGTTCCCTCTTATGCTCCGGTTACCCGTAAGCTCAACCACTGGGCATGGGCTCCTCGGCCTCTCAGCTGATCGGCGCCACCCTTCTGGTGAGAAGTCTTCGACTTCTTCCTCCCACGCAGGATGGGGTGGGGCACCTCAGAACTCTCTAAAGGCATTAGTGAGTATCTGAACGGTTTCTGTCAAGTTCTGAACGTTCTCGGTGAGGATCTCCGTTTGTGTGGGCTTTCGGGGTACTCATGTGCCGCGTCTATGTTGGGCTTGCCGAATGCTTTGAAAACCGATCGGGGCAAGGTTTTCTTGGCCTTGGTTGTCCTAGTTTGCCTGCTCTTACATGGGCTTGGTGAGGTATGCAAGTGGTATGGAGGGCAGGCGAATAGAGAACATAGAAGATTGGGACGTGGTTGCTGGAAAGGCGTGTCGCTCTCCTTCTAGCGCCAAAATATTGATGTCAAAAATCTGACTCAACACCCGATGGGATCACTTGACATGGTCAGCTTTGCGTCATTGTTCTCTATCTGACCGCCTGCAAAAGAGAAGCACCTTGGAGTAAGGAGGACACCGGTGGGGTGTATGCTAAGGTCACTCAGATACTTAAATCAGTAAGTGACACTGATGAACAAGCAGAGAAGCAGAGTTTTGACAAGGAAAAATAGTATATACCTGAGTAAGTGATGCACTCCTCTATTTATAGGCGTATATACTCGGGTGACCTTGATGGGTCGTATTTCTAGTGGTCCCAGTAGGTAGACATGCTCCGAGTGTATAGATATTTGACTTCCACTAGACGGATTCCACATGCCCTTCCAATCGGGTGATGGGGGGGACACAAGTACATATATTGGTATTGGCACATGTGGCAAGTACTGTGTCAATTCGGTCAGGCGATGGAGGCTGACACCGAAGCTGGAATAAGGACAGGTATAGTGACAGGTACTGTGATAGGTACCGGGCGTCAGGTGTCAGGTAGTGCAGGGTAGTGGGTGAGGCGTGCCATGCCAGAGTATTGTTGTTAGCCGATACGGGACAACGTGGCAGGGGCAGCCCGGGCTGACCATTCCGAAGGAGGTTCAATCGTGGTCGGGGAAGTGTTATCCGAGCTAGTACCTTGGGTCCCGACGGCGGTCTGCCCGAGATCCCCAGAGGAGGGGATCAGTAGCCCAACAGAGGTGGTGGAAGACCTACCCGGTGACTTGAAAAGGATCTACAACTAACTAGACTTATTTGGTATGGTCGGATCTGTTCGGGTGGTCGAATCTTCTCCACTGAGATGGAAAATGAGCCTATTTGTTCTCGCGCACCTCATTCACCAGTGAGAAGGTGGTCTCCAGCATCGGAAAAATTACATCTCGAACAATAGATGTATAGTGACATGTAAATCTACAAATTATCACAATTAATAAGAATAAAGCTAACGAAAGTTAGGAATAAATGTCGTATCAATCTCTAATTAATGAGAGGATATGATAAGAATTAAAGTTATAAGTTATGACCTTGGAGGTTGTTGGAGGATTGCCCCCCCAACTCCCCATTGGTTGCACACATATGGGTATGATATTGGGGCCCTTAAATAGACAAGATACATATATATAATAAAGCATAATTAAACACATATAAATCACATGCATTTTGAACAATCATTTTGTGACGTGTGATGATATGATCTAGAACAATATTTTGTGAGATGTAGCTTACATTTGGTTCACATGTTGGAGATGAAATTTTTAAGTTAGAGTTGTTGACTTTTCAAAAACTAGTTACAATTTTTATTGACTTTTCAGAATGAAACAAAAACTGAGATGAAAAAGTACAGTTTAGTTAGAGTTGAGTTGAAATACCAAACGAAGCCATAGTTTGTGCTTGCTGAGCTAAAGTTCATATATGTGTGTTCGTGCTGTAGGTAACGTGGGTAAGCAGCCCACCACTTAGATTTTTTTGGACTGCCGAAGCAATGCGAAGGCGATGAAGGAAGAAAGTGGGATACCACCACGAATTTAATTTTCGCATTTAAACTTTTTAAATTATTTTGTATCGATTATATTTATAATTATGTTTTCAATATTTTTGGTACTACTAAACTAGTATGAGTACTTTACGAGAAAAAGATTTTAGAGTCTTTCCTTTTAACTTGCATGACTTTATAGCTTTTTAAATATTATCTAAGTATGAATTTGAATAGGATATTTATTATCTAGAGATTTTCAATTCCCTCAGTTAAAAATTTTAGTATATTTAACTCTTAAAGTACGAATAGGATTTATTTAAAAAATATATATATTTTTAGAACCTAATATAAATAAGTGTTAAAACTAAATGAATTAAGAATAAATAAATTAGTAAACTATCCAAAAAATAAGGTTGTTACAATAACGGTCTAATAAGTGTCAATAGTGTTCGGATTTTTTACATCAATTATTTTTCTTTGTTCACTTGTGTGTATGAAGAATATTGAAGAGTTGGTGGCACAATATTTGAGCATCAAGACCTCAACAAGTAAAAACAAGTACATGGTGTAGTCTCTAAGTTGTGGCCTATAATTTATCTGACACTGATTAAAAAAAAAAAAAAAGGAGTAATTGGTAGGGTTGCCACACAAATGAGGTATGGATTGATATTTGTCAAAAAAAAAAAAAAAATTTATAAAAAAACTCCTATAAAAATTATCACAATGATCACATCATTATTATAATTAAAATTTTGAAATTAAAAAACTAAAATATCTTTTTCCTTCCCTTCACTTTCTCTTTCCTCTCACCATTTCAATACTCTATCTTTTCCTCCAGCCACTCTCTCTCCTAACTCTCCGATCACCGGCGTGCAATATGTCGTCTCTTTCTCTCTCTCCAGTCGCGATCTCCTCACTAGAAAGAAGCCACACACAACTTGCCGGAGAGAAGCCTGGCGATCGGCTTGCTGAAAAGAAGCCCGAAGAATAGCTCGTCGGAAAAAAGCTTGCGATCGGAGCTGTTGTCGTGCCCCGAGCGCTCCTCCACCATGGAAGCAATCACACTTACGATCTAGTGCCAGATCCACCCTCTCTCGATCCCGACTCCCTGGAGAGCCGTTCTCCTTTACGTCGACGCAGTTGCCGGAGCCAATCTTCTTTGCTGGAGCGTTTGCCATCGCTGCCACTCATGTGGAGATTCACCACGGAAGCAGCCGCTATCGAAGCTGATATCTTCCCACCACGACCGCCTAGATGAGATTTGGTGAGATCTCTCATTTCTCCTCTACCTTCCTCTGCCCTCGGATCTCTGCACGTGACCTGCCGTTTTCCTTAGATCTAGTTTATTATTATTTTTTTTCGAACTTTTTCCTTTGCTTTGATTATTGTATAATGTCTTAGTGGTTGTGGTTTGAATCTTGAATTTTTTAGTTTTGTTTTACTTCTTCCTCGGATCTAGCCTTTTTTTTTTACGGGTTTAATTTATTGGATTTGGTGGATTTTGGTTTTAGTGTTTGGTATTTGTGTAAATATTCCGATGACACAATCTAAAAATTCTGGTGAAATTAGAAGTTTTCGGCTGGTAACCAACTAGTTACCCGCAGGAGGTGGCAGTTACCAGTCGAAAACCTGTCGGAGGTCGGTAATCAACTGATAACCAACCGATTATCTACCGACGGTGGTGGTCACCGAACGGAAACATGCCGAAATCTTTTGCATATATAACCCAAAATTGAACCACTATTGTATATATAACCTTTGTTTTAATTGCTTTTTATTTTTAATTTTTTTACTTCAATTTTTAAATAAAAGGACTAAAAATCCCTTCATTTTATCTTCAATTTAATAAATTAAAAAAAACAATAGTCAAAGACAAATAAAAGTCAAAATCCATGTCCCTTATCTCTCTCACACTCAAGATCCCTCCCTCCCCAGACAAAATATCCCAAAAGGCCCCAGTTTTCCTGCTAAAGACGACAAAGGGGGACCTCACTCTCCTCTTATCTCTCTCTCACCCAGCCAGCAAAGGGGACCCAACACCCAAGATCCTCATCTCACTCACTCTCACTCTCCTCTTATCTCTGTCTCACTCAAAGCCAACAAAAGGGAGGCCTATTCAGTTTCGCTTAAAGACGACAAAGGGGACCCAACACAAGATCCCCATCTCAATAACTCTCATGCCCAGCCCGCCGGCCGTTGCCATCTTCGGCGACTAACGTGACCGGCTCATCAACTTCTTTATTAGAGGTAGCTTCGAACTCGATATGCAAGGGCACAAACTTGAGTTAATAATTGATGAGATGGTCAAATTTTATAGAGAGCAGATGACAATCAATATTTACCATAATGATTGGATTCCTTAAACACTTTATATATGTATTTGGTTTTACTTTTAAACCAATTCTACGAGGCACGTCTTTCATTTATGGCATCCAATTTTTTTTCTACATTGTATTTTCCAGGGCCTAAGTTATGGCGTTTGATTAAAATAAGTTATTATGGTGACCAAATAGGCGGTTAGGCCAGTCCGGATAGAAAAATTCCTGACCGGCATAGGCGGTCAGGCCAGTCATGCCGGTCCGGAAAAACAGATTAAAAGCATCATATTACTTCCGTGGTAAGACCAATAGGGTCGCTCGTTGGTTCAGGTAAAAAAATACCTGACCGCCAAACCAGTCATGCCGGTTTGGAAAAACTTATTAAAATAATCATATTACTTCCGTGGTAAGACAACCAAGGTCGCTCGTTGATTCGGGTAAAAAAATACCTGATCGGCATATGCAGTCAGGCCAGTCATGCCGATTTGGAAAAACAGATTAAAATGATCATGTTACTTCCGTGGTAAGATAACCAAGGTTGCTAGTTAATTCGGGTAAAAAACATACCTGACCAGCATATGCGGTCAGGCCAGTCATGCCGGTTCCGAAAAAAAGATTAAAATGATCATATTACTTCGGTGGTAAGACCAACAAGGTTGCTCATTAGTTCGGGTACAAAAATACCTAACCGGGATATGCGGTCAGGCTAGTCATGTCAGTTCGGGAAAACAAATAAAAATGATCATATTACTTAGGTGGTAAGATCAAAATGTTGCTAGTTGATTCGGGTAACAAAATACATGACCGGCATATGTGGTCAGGCCAGTCATACCGATTCGGAAAAACATATTAAAATAATCATATTATTTCGGTGGTAAGACCAACAAGGTCGCTAGTTGGTTCGGGTAAAAAAAATAGTTGACCGACATATGAGGTCAGGCCAGTCATGTCGGTCCGTAAAAACAGATTAAAAGGATCATATTACTTCGGTGATAAGACCAACAAGGTCGCTAGTTGGTTCGGGTAAAAAAATAACTAACCAACACATGCGGTCATGCCAGGCATGCCGGTCCGAAAAAACTGGTTAAAAGCATCATATTACTTCGGTGTCATGATCAGTAAAACTTACAAGATCATCCCGGTCCGGATAAAAATATTCCTGACCGGCATAAGTGATCAGGTCAGTCTTGCCGGTCAAGAAAACAAAATAAAAAGCATCATACTACTTCGATGTGATAACCGAAATTACCGACAAGATTGCCCCGGTCCGGGTAAAAATATTCCTGACCGGCATAGGTGGTCAGGCCAGTTCGGTCAAGAAAATCAGATAAAAAGCATCATATTACTTTAGTGTGATGATCGGATAAATAGACAAGATCACCCCAGTCCGAGTAAAAATATTCATGACCGGCATTTATCAGTAAGGCCAGTCCTGTCAGTCAAAAAAATCATATAAAAAGTTTCATACTACTTCGGTGTGATGATCGAAAAAACAAACAAGATCACCCCGGTCTGGGTAAAAATATTCATGATCGGCATTAATCAGTCAGGTTAGTCCTGCCGGTCAAGAAAACTAGATAAAAAACATAATACTAATTTGGTGTGATGACCGGAAAAACCGACAAGATCGCCTCGGTTTGAGTAAAATATTCCTAACCGGCATAGGCAGTTATATACTACGATTTCATGACCGACAAGACCAGCAAGACCGCCAGCCGTTACGTTATATTAATCAGTGATTGGCAGTAAGTTAATTTTACTTATTAACCATTTAAGATAATTGATTAACCATTTTAGGGGGAAAATGACATTTTAACTAATTTTTTAAAATTTCGGCAATTTATTAAAAAAACTTTTAAATGGTCATTTTTTTTATTTAGGAAAATGGTCATTTGTTTTGTTTTATTGTTGATTGACTAATGATTAATCAACGATTGACTGTCAAATTTAGTGATTTACATAATGGGTAATCAGTAATTGGTCATAAGTCAATCAATGATTGACTATTATGTGACCATTCAAGAAAATTAATTAACCATTTGAGAAACGCACTGGTTAATTGAGAAAAAATTTGACCTAGAAGAATGACTCAATCATTCATTAAACAGAGTACACGGATCATAAATAATTCAATCAGACTGAGATAACCGTCTTTAGTAGACCATACAACCGAATGGATCCGTCTATAATATTGAGTGGACCAAGAAGACCGACATAATTGGCACCATTTTGTCATAATATTCTTTTTTTAAGAAGGTTTTCAATATTTGTTTTAATATTATTCTAATTTTGTTAGTGTGACAACAATATCTATTTTAATATTATTCTAATTTTGTTAGTGTGATCAAAAAGTCATGAAGTTATAAGTAATATTATCAATTTATCTACATCATATAAGATAAGCGAGAAAATTGGTATGTTCTTTCACTAAATAAAATACATGAGTTACGATTATACAACCGATAGTTTGATCGAGATAACTGTCATTAGTATACCATACAATCGAGCTGTTTGGCTCCATAATATTGAGTGGACTGAGAAGAACGGTTAAGCCAACCAATTATTTGTTTTGACCCTAAATGGCTATTGGTCTTGCAAGTTTGCGGTCATGACACTAAAGTGATAAGAAAAAACTTAACGATTATTCAAACCAGCCATATCGGCCTAAATGGTTAGGTGGGCTCGGTATTTATTTATATGGAATGTTTATTGGTTTTGTCGGTCATGACACCAGAGTGAAATGATGCTTTCGTAACTCGTTTTCCAAACCGGCCAAGCGGTCAGGTGGGTCCGGTATTTATTTATACAGAAGGGTTGTCGATCTTTAAGGTAATGACACCAAAGTGTTTTTGCATTCTTTATTAGTTTTCTCAGTCACTCAGACCAGGTAATTTCTTTTATCATGACCAGTTGTCAATTTTGCCGATCATGACACCCAAGTGATATCATGCTTTCCAAACAGGCCATACCGGCCTGAGTGGTCAGGTGGGTCCAGTATTTATTTATATGGAATGTTTGTCGGTCTTTTAGGTCATGACACTAAATTATTTTTGCATTCTTTATTAGTTTTTCCAGTCACCTAGACTAGGTATTTTTTTCCGGATCAGTTGTCGGTTTTGCCAGTCATGACAACCAAGTGATATCATGATTTCCAAACAGGCCATGCCGGCTTGAGCGGTCAGGTGAGTCCGGTATTTATTTATATGGAAGGTTTTTCGGTCTTGCTGGTCATGACACAATAGTGAAATGATGCTTTCGTAACTTGTTTTCCAAACTGGCCTTCTTCATGCAGGTGTGTCTGGTATTTATTTATATGGAAGGGCTGTCGTTATTTCAAGTCATGACACGAAACACTTTTGCATTCTTTATTATTTTTCCCAGTCTCCCAGATTAGGTAATTGTTTTTACCTAGACTGGTTGTCGGTTTTGTCGGTCATGATACCAAAGTGATATAATGCTTTCTTAACTGGTTTTCTGAACCTGCCAGAAGGTCTGAGTGGTCAGGTGGGTCCAGTATTTATTTACATTAAAGGGTTATCGGTCTTTTCGGTCATGACACCAAAGTATTTTTACACTCTTTAAATATAAATATAATAAAGTAAAATTTGTTCAAATAAAAAATGACAACATGTTGACTTATTTTAATCAAATACCAACACTAAGGACCCTGCAAAAAAGAATTAAAATGATTTTAGCCACTATGATATCCAAAACACAGTTCATAACTACAAAAATAATTCAACTATTAATACAAGAGATCTAGTCCAAAATCTTTAGTAAAAGTTAAAAATAAAAACACAATCATATTTTATGAAAATCTACTTCGATCAAATATATTTAAAAGGGGGTTGTCAATTCTGAGCTCTCATAAAAAGTTGATTGACATTATCGTTTGTTTTTGCCTTTCCGATGTTCTCCAATAGAATGAAATCGGTTTGTTAAAGCCTCCCATGTTTTTTTGTGAAATCAGGAGGCAATACCATCCCACTCCTTATGTCATCTGAGATAACCCACTCTGATGAGCTCGGGATGAGATAAATGGTTTGGACATAAGCCAATGCCCATACCTCCTATAGATAGTAATTTGAGCATAAATCATGCATTTTATCTTTACCTCTTGGGAATGCTGCAAGGGCATGGACACAAGGAATTTTATCAATATCAAATACTTTACATGTGCAGGTTCCCCGTCCTAGATCAACCAAGAAACTGCCATTCAATCATGTGACATAATACTCAAGTGTAGTACTGTTTAGTTCTTTCGCAGTCAAGATTGTGGACTCTTTGTATCTTGTATGCAATGTTTTCTCCACCATTGGAGTTAAGCATTGTGAGGAAGATCCAAGACTCGACTCCTAACGGTGATTGTTGAACCATTCAGAGATTTTCTCTACAATTGAATCAATCAAGGGCAACAAATGATATGTTGTTGCCTTATTTAACACACTGTTAATACTCTCTGCACCGTTGGTAGTCAAGATGTTGTAACGTGATCCTGTGAAGTGGCACCTAGCCCATTTTTTGACATCTACATGATCATCAAGATATTCTGCGGCGGCAGAATATCTATTCTTTAGGTCATCATAGAGTCGGTTGAACTCGTGCTCAGAATATGCCGGCGACTTTCATGAACTTACTTGCAACGATATCTTTAATCTTGACCATATTTGTACCCTTTCCGACTCTAACACGAGATCCTCGGTGAACACATGATTTGATATTTTGAGAGAAGTGCTATGCACAAAATCCATAGTGGGACTTTTCATATACCTTTTCAACTGCTTTGTGGATGCTTTGGTGCCTATCAGAAATTATGACCAGCTCTTCATCATCGAGTATGAACTCCTCAAGTTTCGTCATAAACCATTTCCATAAGTTGTCATTCTTCGAGTCAACCACTCCCCAAGCAAGAGGATATTAATGGTAGTTGCCATCTTGGGCAGTGGCGATGATCATTGTTCCCTTGTATTTGGTCTTCAAAAAGGTTCCATCAACTGCAATTACCTTTCTCATTGCTTTAAATCCCTCGATGCACCCCAACGCAATGAAAAGGTACTTGAACCTTTGATCTTTGTCTACTACCAAGTGTGTGATCGTGCTGGGGTTCATTAAGTTTATCATGTGCAAATAGCTAGGAAGAATCTCGAAACTGACATCTGGTGCACCCCTAACATCACTTACTGCTTTTCGTTTGCCCCTCCAAGCTTTAAAGTAGGATATTGACATGCCACAATTTTTCATCATGTATATCACTCTCTTCGGGGTAAGTGTCTCAAGCTGGCCTGGAAACTCCTTTTTTAACATATATGAAACTAAATCTACAGTTGCTTGTCTGTTTCTTTTATCCACCGAACTAGCAGAGCATGTATGAGTGTTGTAATATGTTCGGAGAGAGAAATGATCTGAGTTCGTGATCCTCATAGTTCGTAGTGCCAACTTTCAATCTGGGACTGTACATTTAACCACAAACACTTTGTGGTTGACTTGACTATTTTATAATCAAAACAAGCTTTCAATGAAGCATCGATTATCAAGTTCTTCACCTCGTTCTTGCTTTCAAATTCCTGACCAATTGCAATACCCATACCATCATCAAAACTAAAAGACACAGAAGTGTCATCTATTGCTAATGGTTCACAATGATCCATGACCGGGTCTAGTTCTATACATGAACGTTGTCGTTTTGGAGTTGGGGCATATGCCGTTGTCTCCTGATTAGGGCGTTCTTCCAAGATAGGCACGTCTAAAACATCACATTCGCAGCCTGGTGCAGAAGCAGTATCATAAACCCTTGGTGCCTCCATGTTAACGTCGAAGTACTCATATCGAATATTTCCATCATTTTCCATATTGCATCCTCCATCTCCTTCAACTTCAAGTGCTACTTTATCATTGTTATCACTACTTTCAACCTTTTTCATGAGCTCAACGTGTAGCATACTTCTACATTGTGACGTTTTACAAAGGTCTAAAAGATAACACTTAGCATCAAAATCATCCAAAATGATTTTAGGACCTGATGATATTGTGTACAAAAGAATGTAACTTATTTTTAATTCCGTACTTTTTTGGTCCACATGAAGCCTTTTAAATTTGCAATCAATAACTTCAGAATATTTCACCTTATCCGGATCATCGAATAGTACTATTCTCTTGATTTCCTTATTCCTTCTGAACCATTCATATGACCCGTCATCTTTCTCCTTCCATTCTCCATCATATCGAAAATAAATGATAATCTCACTCATTTTCCTTTAAAATAAAAATAAGAAATACTAAAAGATTGTTATGAAAGAATTAAAAAAAAAAAAAGAATGAAAAATTGAAGACTAGTTCAAAACTACCAGACCGTCCCCAAAACCACCAGACCGGTCAGGTAGGCCCAGCCGGTCAAACTGGTCCGGTCTGGTCACTGTACTGTTCTTATGACGGGATTTTGCAAATTTACATATTTTACAAGCCGAAAATTAGTGCAAAATAGGTCAAATCATTGTTGTTTTTCTATATTAAGCTCCCTAACCATGAATGCCCAACCTTTGAACAACTTAGAAAACTATTTAAATAAAAAATTAGAGGGTTTGAGATGAACTTACCAAAATTTTAGAGATTTTACAAACTTTTAGTACTTCCACTCCTCTCCTTGTGGCTGGAAATCAATGCCCGGAATGTGAAAACGGTGTAAGATGTTAACTCGAATACAAGGATGGTCATTTTGAGGGGGATGATGGAGATGAAAAATGATGGTGAAGGAGATGACGTTTTCTTTTCTTTGACAATGGGAAGGGGTTCCTTTAACAATATGAGTTTTTTTTTTTTTTTTTTTTTTAGGAGAAGATAGTCATTTTATTTTATTTTTTTTTATTTTTTTTTACTTGTAAAGTGTATTTTGGAGAAAACAAAATATTCATTAATGAATGAGGCTATCCTTGCAATGTTTTTTCTTTGGGGTCTAATGTTGCAACATGATAGCCATTTTAATCCCATATTTGCAAAGGCCCCAACATGTCGGTGGTCAGTAACCAATTAGTTACTATTTGATAACACCAGATAGTAATTATATTTTATATTTAAAATAAATAGTTTTTATAAATATTTTTGATGTCATCAATATTATTTCTTGAAACAATTTTTTTTTTACAACAAAAATCAATCCAAGTCTTAATTTTGTCGCATTTGTCAAAAGTGCCATTTAAAAAATGTTGAATAAGAAATGATGAATTTATAAATTAGTGGAACACTAACAAAAAGATAATTTGGACCCTTTTTTTTTTCGTAGAAACTAGAAAGATAAATTGGACATAATGGACATTGAGAAATATCCATTTAATTTGCTCCTGATCAGATACTTTGTGGTTTTATGTCTCCACCGCATATATATATATAGACTTATATATATATATATATATATATATATATATATAGACTCATTCCCTATGCCTGTCACCAAAATCATCTCCATTCTCGTTCCCATCCCCGCTTAAATAGAAGTGGAGTCAAGGACGGGGATTCCTATTCGAAGGAGCTTCCTCCATGCCTGTTCCGATTTTCATTTTTATTATAAATATAAATTTGGAAATATAACAAAGTAAAAGCAAATTATAACGTAGAAAATGCACCATAAATTTAGTTTAAAACCAAAGATTTCATAAACAAACTAATTTCTAAATATATGCAAATAAAATCTATAAAAAAAAAAGTTATTAAAAATCTCATCAAAACGTTACAAACTCTTAAAACTAAACATTTATAAAACACTTAAGTTAAAAAATAAAAAAAATAAAAATAAAAATAAAAAACTTAAAACCATAAAAAATAAATATAAATTATCTTTTTTTTGTTTATTTCTCAAAGTTTCAATATTCATTTCATGGATGTATACTTTCAAAAATAATTTTTATAGTATAATACATACTTATAAATGTATATGAAATCGCACATATATGTACATATATATATATATATATATGAGGACAGAGGCGCGATGAGAAGTGTTTTCCTCATCCCTGCCCCACTAATTTTCAGAGATAAGATTTTATCCTTATCCCGGTTCTGATCTCCAAACTCTGTTCCCCATCCTTACCCCATTCGGAGTGGATCCCCATAAGAAATATTGGCATCCTTATAGAGTGGTTAGTTTATAAACTCTCTACTTAAATATTATTTAAAAAGAAAATTGAAGAAAAATGATAAAATGATCAATAATGACGTCTTTTCATTCACAAAAAAAAATAAATAAATAAATAATGACGTCTTTTCATCAAAATGACTAATTGAAAAGAGGTTGAAGTTGGTGTTGAAAACGAGTAGACATATATGTTTAAACCACTTCTTCTAACTGCCTCTTCTCTTACCTTAATTTCTGTCTTCTTTTTACCTAAACAAAATTCTTTTAGTTGGCTGGTGGTTGGTTAGAACTGACAACTATATATATATATATTAGGGTTGGTCTCTTATCCGGTACCGAATGGTATCCGAAAAATGTAAAGTTCAGTTACTAGAAATGTGAAATCATGTAGAAAAAAATATAAAATGTGGGAAATCTACATTCACTTTAGTTACTTTTTTTTTTTTTTTTTGCATGAATTTACATTCATAGTAACTAAAGTTCGCATTCAAAGCAATTGGAATTCACATGCCGATACCATACGGTACCAGATATGAGATTTTATGTGTGTATATATATATATATAGCAAAGTCTCATTTCTAGTACCAGAGGAGAAACGGTACCGAAGTGGCTTTCTTTTTGTGTCAGCCAATTAATGAACATGTAATGGGAGGAGGGAAACTGTCATCGTAACATGCAGGCTGGAAGTTAGAATATACAGGCTGTAAGTAAACCTCATATAATATATTTTAATTGAAAGGCAGATTGGTAATTGTATGTAGGTTTATAGGTGTCAAGAAAGTAATTAAATAAAAAATTAGGGTTGAATGTTTATTACATAATGAATCTATGTCAGATATGGGGATAACATATCTGACATAGATTCATTAAGTTAGTGTATCTGATATATAGTTTCATGAAGCTAGTTCGTAAAAAAACAGTTATCAGTTATACATTCCAAAAAGTAATATTTAACTATTGAACGATTGCCTTTTGAAGATAGCCGTGTAATGGAGATTAAACCTGCAAGAAAGCAATATATGAATTATTTATGAAGCATAAACTTAAATGAATGAAATGGAAACTAGAGTGATGAAAACAACAACCATATAATGTCGATACGCCGAACTAGAGCATTAAATCGGTTGAAAGGTAACGTGATATGATGATGGAAATTAGTTTATATTGATGAAAAAGTGAATGTTAAGTCAGTAGGTAGTAAGGTGAACTAAAGTCTTACTGCATGTATATGTAAGAGGCAATGTGTTGTAAATAAATATTGATAAGGATGTACCTGCATGGTCAGTTGATGTGTATTTCACAATTTCTTTCATTTCAAATTTTAGTCTCGAAATCCCCATTTAATATTTTATTTTTGCATGCAGCTGCACTGTAAAATATGTCAGCTACAATTTTATGATACCCTTATATTCTTTTCTTAATCCAGCCGTTCATTTATTATCATCTAATAGTGCATTATCATCTAATAGTGCATAATCACACACCGGATAAATCTGATATTTTGGATATCAGATTTAAGACCATCCATATATATATATATATATATTACTTTGTGGGTAGTGGTAGTAACACTATTTTATAAACTGAACCCACCAATAGTAACTGTACACATGCTTATCTGATTAGGTGATGATTCAATATTTGAACATTATATATAGGGCCTCAATCTCACATCATGTATATATGTATATTCTGTATTTTTATGTACACGTAGGTATGGTATGATTGATTTCCCAGCTACTGATAGATACATATACACACACACTAGCATGGATCACGTGCCAAAGCACGTGTTCTTTGTGTACCCATATTTTTTCTTAATAATTAGAACAAATTATATTAAAAATAGTGAATATTTTGTTAAGTTAAGTAAATATGATATTATTTAATTTAAAATTACTCAATTGAGTTAGACTGAATATTCTATTATTTATTATTTTTTGAGGAGAGACCAACCACAATCGTACCAGCCACAATTTTATACATGGCGTGATCTTAGCACCATAACATATATAGGTCCCGTTGGTAAAATTTCTCCTTTAACATGGTCTCCTATTGTTTAGTTTTTTTTTTTTTTAATTAAGGATAGACCGGATTCTAAAATTATACGTTACATAATAAACTCATATATGAAATGTAATCACATCTCTTGTATGGTCCTTCGTTACATTTTAAAGTTTGAATGATGTTCTTATTTATATATATATATATATATAAAGAAAAAAAAAAAGAAGAAAGATTCCCGTAGCTTTTTGTCGTTTAGGCGTCCACATGAGGAATTTGAGTAAAATGACAAACATGTGTATGAACAAATTTTTAAAAAAAAAAAAAAAAAAAGACTCAAAATGGCGAGGTTGTGGAGACCTTGTGACTAGCTGCTTTGAACACTTCTGATTTACCTTATAGTCTTATGGGTACGTAAGTTTTGGCTACGTCCGAACTACTACCCTAGCCAACGTACTAATTACCTAAAGTTGCAAAAGTGGCGTAGTAAAAAGTTACAATTTACTTTTAGTACTTTTCTTTCTTTCTTTCTTTCTTTCTTCCTTATTTTTTTTTTTTACTTTGAAAAATATTATTGTACGATTTGAATTGGCAAATGTTGATCAGTAATTTAGCATGTGTTATGGTCTGTAGAATTTGGTTTTAAATTGATTGTGCGTTTATCGAGGTATTTGAATTACTGTAGTTATAAATGTAAAAACTTAAAATGTATTTAGAATATATATATATATATATCAATATGAAACTTATTTTATTCATCTCAAAATTCAATGCAATTTTAAAAATATATATCTCATTTGGACTTGTCTATATAAAGTTATGAATTTTTAAAATTTAAGTTATAAAATTATGTGAATAGTGAAATTGAGGGAAAAATACAAAAATTGAATTGTAATTGTAGAGTTTGGATTGTATGACCAAACAACCTCGTTTGTTACATCGTACTTTAAAACAATTAAGTATGGGGTATGGACCACCCATATGTCGTAAAAGGTTATAGCAATATAGACAATATAAATGCCAAAATAATTTACCAAAAACAAATCAGCCATTGCTTCCTTATCCATATTGTTAGTACATAATTATAAAAATATCCGCTAGTTGTGTAAAGACTAGAGGGTTTTTCAACTAATGAAAAGTTTTCATCTCTATGTATAACCGTGTGCATCTTCTTATAAGATATATGATTAATTTAATTAAATAGTGATAATAACAAAATAATACTTCTTAATTTTCTCTATATATTCAATTAGATATTTTGTTTTTATTTTTATTTTATTGAGATGAAGAATTTAAACTCTACCTTTACACTAAAATCAGACGTGAAATTATATTCAGACTATTATGACTGCAATCATTCGATGAATACGTCCATATTTTTCATACCAAACACACACGTGAAGGTATGTATTTTTTTTTTTTTTGAAAGGTATGTATTATCTTAAGCTTCTTTTATGTGTGGTCTGTTTTTTGGGAAATTGTAGTAAATAATATTTTTACGAAAATACTTGAAATAAATAGTAAGGACGTTTTAAAACAATTGAACTAAATAGTAATTTTATGAGGTGAATGGAAAATTTAATAGTTAAATGATATATTTACAAGACGAAAATAAATCATTTATCTAAGTAACATCCTTTTTAATCCATTCAACTTGAATTGGTATTTTCTCCATCATAATTATTGTGAAAAAAGATCCACAATAATTAGCCTTGGGCAGTTTTTTTATTTTTTAGAGTAGGGAAGAGAGAGAGTAAGTGTATTTGAAATGGAGAAAGTTTTTTTATTTTTTATTTTAAGTAGAAATGGAGAAAGTTAAGGGTTTGTATACATTAAAATATATTTAGTTACCAAATTTATTTTGGTAGTGGAATTACTCTTTCTGCTCCCAAAGTAGCAAAAAAGCATATATTTTGCTACTAAAATATAGATTTCAAGATTATATATCCTATTCTATATTTTAAAGTAATAAAATACTATTATAAGTATATGCATTGTCTACTTTATATATAACATACTTAATACATATCATACAAACTTATATGTCCTATAAGAAAGAGCTAAATCACCAAATATATTTGTTCATATAAAACATATTATTGTTATAAACTTCATATCAAACATATTCATGAAAAACTATAAACAAAAATAAAAATTACAAGCATAAAATATGAGGTTATAAAGTTTCTTGAAGATTTGCTACCAAATGTAACTTTTGGTAACAAAAAATGACTTTCTGCCAACAAAATATATCCAAAATATATCTTTTGGTAGCGGATTCTTGCTTTCTACCATCAAAATTTGGTATCAAAAAAGCATATATTTCACTACCAAATTTTGGTTTGGTAGCCGAAAGAAAAAAATTTTAAAAATGAAAAAAAAAAACATTATAATTTGATAACAAAAATTTATTTAAAACCATTTTTAAGCCACATTATAACATAAAATATAGATTTCAAGATGTTATATCTTATTCTATATATTAAAGTAATAAAAAACTACTATAAGTATATTGTCTACTTTATGTATAATATACTTAATACATATATATCATATAAACTTATATGTCTTACTAGAAAGAGCTAAATCACCAAATGCATTTGTTCCTATAAAACATTTTATTGTTACAAACTTCGTATCAAACACATTTATTAAAAATTATAAACAAAAATTTAAAAAAAAAAGTACAAGCATAAAATATAAGGTCATAAAATTTCTTGAAGATTTGCTACCAAAAGTAACTTTTGATAGCTAAAAATGCCTTTCTGCCACCAAAATATTAGTTTGGTAGCGGATTCTTGTTTTTTACCACTAAAATTTGTAGCAAAAAATAATATGTTTTGCTATCAAATTACAGTTTGGTAGGTATAAGCTATATTTTTCTACCAACTTTTGGTAGCACAAAATATCATTTTGTCACCAAATTTAATTTGGTAGCAAATACCATCTGTGGGGAATATTTTGAATTCCCGCCAAAGTTTTCGCTACCAAAACAGGTTTGGTAGCAAAATGTGATATTTTGCTGCCAAAATTTGGTGACAGAAACTCATATTCTGCATCCAAACTTTGGTAGCAAATGAGTTGAGCAGGAAAATTTTTGGCTTCCGCCAACGTTTTTTTCTACAAAAAACGTTTGGTAGCAGGGAATGCCTTCTCGGTTCCCCGGGAAGACAGTGGAGGAGCTGGTGGAGAAGACGCTGAGCTGGGTGGCAGGAGAAGTGCACGAGTTCTTGCAAGGCACGTCGATGAAGGAGCACTTTTTAGGTTTGATTGATTGGGTGGAGGTACGGTGGCTGTGCTGGGGTTGTCGAGGATATGCGAGGACTGGCTAGCATTTGTGGTCTCATCGGGACAGCAGTTTCCGATGTCTAAGATTGATTTCAGGTGGGGAAAACCGGTTTTTGGGTCGTATCACTTCCCGTGGGGTGGCAACGCCGGCTACATCATGCCGATGCCTAGCACGGTGGGAACGAAGATTAATTACGTGGTGTATATGCACATGCCGAAGAAGGGATTGGAAATCATTGAGACTAAGGCTTCTCATGTTTTTAGGCCCTTCACATTTGATTGTCTTAATGTTAAAAGCTAATGTTAATTTTGATTTTGTAACGTGAGTTAAACGAGATATTAGACCATCTCATATGTGTATATTAATGCGAATGTTATATTTGTTATCTTAGAAGTAAGATTGTGCCATCTATTATTATTATATTGAGTATATTTGAATACTCTATATGCTAATGGATATTATCAGAAATTTAGTGTCAGTTTGGAGTCACATTTGGAAATGGTGTTTTGGAGGTTGGAGATGATTTGAGTCATGAAAATGTGTTTTTGGTGAAAATGAACTGTTTGGAGTAAAAAATGTAAAAACTTGAAACGTGTTCGGAAAAAATTTAGCAATATGGATATCATTTCGTTCTTCTTGAAATTCTATGCAATTTGAAAAATATATATATATATATATATTTTAAATAAATGGAGAGGGCAGAAATCAACAAGTGCACTAAGAGATCCTGAGTAGGTCGGCACCCTTTTAGCACCCTTATCACTTTCCTATCACTCTAATTTATTAATAAAAAATAAAAATTACAAAAGAGTTTATTTGAAAAGGGAAAATAAAAACAAAACAAAGAAACGACTAGACTAAATCTAGTAAAAGCTAAGGGATGGAAGGCAATCTCACAGGATAAAACCTAAACTCTCTCCTTGTGAGTAGCCTATAAATATGTGGCGTTAAAAATCCTCTAGGTAAAAATCCTAGAGGGAAAAAAGAGTACATATTTACCATATGATCAGCTAAGAAAGCACCGCATCCCGTTGGAAAAAGCACCGCATCCAAAGATTAGTTTTGAAATCTATAGCAAGGTAAACCAGCCAAGTCTTTTGCCACAGCTTCATCACAAAATGAAATATATATATATATATATATATATCTCATTTCGACTTAAAATGATAAAGTTATGGACTTTTAAAGTTTAAGTTTTTTGAAAATGTTTGAAAAAATGAATTGTAAAATCGGAGGAAAATGACAAAAAAAATGGGAGAAAAGGTGTTTCCAACCATGATCCCAAACGGAGCCTAAAATTAATTAATCTTGCTCTCATTTTATATAATAATCACATTATACAAAACACATTCAATCCAACGACTCCTTGTTAATAATCTGGATTAGAATACCCCATTAGTAATAGAGATGAACGATGCTAGTGATAATTAATTAAAGATATTAACTTTAACTATTTATTACGGAAATTTTTTTTAATTATTATCCTCTTGTGTATAACATATGCTGATTAAAGCAGAATAAAGTCTTTAAATCATATATTATTTACGAACCAATCCCAACAAAAACTAATAATTAAAAAGGATAATTTAGTAGAGCAGTTGGGAAAGTAAGTGAGGGCACAAGGCGGGGTGGTGGAAGTGGGTAAATATAATGAAAGACGATGTAAGAAAAACAAAGAAAAAACTAATAGAAGAGATGACCATAATTAAAGACATTTCATGCATAACTAATCTGAGAGGCTACACCACACACCACTGTCATATGGAGTGGCTACACCACACACTACTGTCATATGGAGTTATCTACGAATGTCAACTTTTACACAACACTTTTCTTACCAAATATATATGTGTGTGTGTGTGTGAGTTAGATGTTTTTATTAGTTACTATTTTTTAAGGAGAGACCAGCCACAACCACATCAACCATTGGCGTGATATTAGGGTCAGAACATGTATAGGTCCCATTAGTAACTCTAATGTGATCTTTTATTATGGTTACAAGTATAAGTTAATGTTAAATTCATACCTGATTTTATTATAAGATTCGTCACCTCAAGTTCAAGAAGAGAAAATATATGTAATCTGCGGCCAAATTTCATAACATGATCTTCAGTTAATTCTAACGATACTCTAGTATTTTCCTTTCACGATTTGATTCTCGTTTACTCTACTTCTATGAAAGATTCCTGAATCCTTTTGTATTTTTGGCGTCCACACAAGGGATTTTTTTTTTAAGGACAATCTTGAGGCTGTTGAGACTTAGTGACTAGCTACCTAGAACACTTTATGGTTTACCTATATATGTAGTGTGAGTAAGTAAGTTTTGGCCACGTCCAAACTACTACCCTAACCAACTTATCAATTACCTATAGTTTTAAATGTATCTAATATCATTATAAGTGATACAAGTTCTCTTTCAATTAGTAAATACTTATAAATTGTAACTTAACGAGGTCTGTTATAAGAGGTCTGTTATAAAATTATGTGTGTTCTTATCTATGTGAATATATATATATATATATATATATATATACATGTAATGTACCTTGTTGAAAGTTACCATTCCCTTTTACTTCTTTTTATTTAATTCACTTTGAAAATTGTACCATTTGAATTGGAAACATTGACCAGTATACGTCTTACTTTACAACAGGGACCCGATATTGTAACAAAAAGTTATAGCCAATCAAAATTAATGACCAAGAATATCGTGCAAATATCTGCCATTGCTTGTTTACATATATTTTGTTAGTAGAATTATAAATTATATCGCTAGTTGTACCAAACACAATTAAATACATGGCATGATCTTAGGACCATAACAAATATATATGGGCCCCGTTAGTAAAATTTCTCCTCTAACATGGTCTCCTCTTGTTTTGTATTGTTTTGTTTTGTTTTTAAAATTAACAAGGATACACCAGATTCGAAATATATATATCTTATATAATGGAGACAAATATGAAATTAACACAAACTTTTTATATGGTTCTTTATTACCTTTTAAAGTTTGCTATGGGGTGTTTTTTTTTTTTTTTTTTTAATCTAAAGAAGAAGAAGAAGAAGATCCACCGCTAAATTATTTCTAATCGTGATCTGCTGTTAATAATTCTTCCGTACTGGTCTTTTCCTGTCATGATTTAATTCTTGTTTCTTCATCACAAACTCGTCAACATTGAACTGTAACTCCGTGACTCTCTTTAACTTCTCTGAAAGATTCCCAGAGCTTTTCTTCGTTTAGGCGTCCACATCAGGAATTTTATTATAAGGAAAAACACGTGTATAAACAAATTTTAAAGAAGACAATGGTGAGGTTGTTGAGACTTTGTGACTAACTACTTTGAACACTTGTGGCTTACCGATATAGCCTTATGGGTACGTAAGACTTTGTGTGGGTGTGGGTGGGTGTTTGTGTGTGTGTGTGTGTGTGTGTGTGTGTATGTTTTTTTTTTTTTTTTTTTTTTTTTAAACGTTGGAAAATGTTATTGTACGATTTGAATTGGCAAATATTGATTAGTTTATATCGTACTTTACAACAGACAAGTATGCACCACCCGTATTGTCATAAAAGGTTATAGCAATATAGGCAAATATGCCAAAATAATTTACCAAAAAAAAAATCACCCATTGCTTCTTTAACCATATTCGTAGTGCAGAATTGTTGAGGTAAGCCCATATAGATTGTGAAAAAAATTAGATAGACAGTTTATAAGTATGAGAGAAAGTATCACCTTTGAGCTAGCATTTAGGTTTGAGAATGCCCAAAATTATAAAAAAATATCTGCTAGTTGTATAAAGACTAGAAGGTTTTTCAACCAGTGAAAAGTTTTCATCTATAGCTGTGTGCATCTTCCTATAATAAGTTGAGAGAGTCATAGACGTAACGTCTGAATATATGACTAATTTAATTAAATAATGATAATAACAAAATAAAACTTTCCTTTCTCCCGTTGTTCCCATCAATGGGTCAATCCCATGCCCCACTGTGACTAGTGGTAGCTATTGAACTAAAGAAAGCAAATTAAGAGCGATGTTATCTCTTGCTTTGTCAGTAGTACTCGGTTCAAAGGAATCGAGTAGTTCGATTGACGTAACCAGTTATAGACACAGAAGGAAGATTGGAACTTCCTCAACTGCATGCGGTTGAAATTTCTCTAAATGTTCAAATAGAGAGTTTTTTTTTCCCTTTTAATTGGGATGGAGGATTTGAACTCTACCTTTACACCAAATCAAGTGTGAAATTTCCATTATATTATGCTACAATCATGGAATGAATGTATCCATATTTTTCATACTAAACACGCACGTGAAGGTATGTATTATCTGAAGCTTCTTTTTATGTGTGATCTTTTGTATGGGAAATTGTAGTAAATAATACTTTTACAAAAATAATTGAAGTAAATAGTAAGGTTTCAAAATATTTAAAATAAATATTACATTTATCAAGAAAATTGAAAATATACTAGATAAATGACATATTTACAATACGTAAAATAAATCATTTACTTGATATATCAACGTAATTAAATAATTTATATAATAAATTTGCTATTTACTCTAGTTATTTTAAAACTTGTTGTTTACTTTATTATTTTTTAAAAACTGATATTTATTTATTTATTCCTATCTCATGATTAAATAACCTCCTTAATATGCCTATAAATAGGAGGCCCCCATTTGGTTAGAAACACCCCAAAATTTGCCTATAGCAGCCATTAAATCAATCCATATAATTTCCATTAATTCTCAATCTGTGACATATATATAGATATAATAGTCTCTGCTTTACGCAATATACTCGTCGAAGCAAAAAGAAAATGGTTTCTGAAGGAGATGTGAAGTCATTCACAGTGAGAGTGAGAAAGAGAGAGGTGGTGGCCTCGGCGCTGCCCCTGCAGGAGCATTGGCTGCCTCTCTCAAACCTCGACCTCCTCCTGCCGCCGGTGGATGTCGGCGTCTTCTTCTGCTATGACAAAAACATCGGTCCCGTAATGTCGAAACCGACGAGCTTTGCAAGCATGGTTGGTGTGCTCAAGAAGGCCCTGGCGCAAGCCTTGATCTCCTTCTACGCCTTCGCTGGAGAACTCGTCACCAACTTCGAGGGAGAGCCTGAGCTACTGTGCAATAACCGCGGCGTCGATTTCGTCGAGGCCTTTGCCGACGTCGAGCTCTGTCTGCTTGACTTGTACAACCCTGACGATTCCATCGAGGGCAAACTTGTGCCTTCCAAGAAGCATGGTGTCCTCGCCGTGCAGGTAGCATAAATTTTTTTTAAAAAAATTATTTGAATAGATTACTATTATTATTTATGATTATTTGGATAGTTCCCAGGTAACAAGCAGGATTAACATTGGCATCTCAATAATTTTAAATTTATATATGGTTACAGCAATAATTTAATGGATTAAAATTATATATTTTTCATCCTTCTAGCCCAAGTTCATAAAAATTATATGTTTTATATTTTCTTACGGAAAATTAGATTTAGTGATCTTTTTTAGTCACCTAATCTAATAGATGGCTCAATTTTTCTTTTTATTTAGGAAAATGATCATTTGTCATTTTTCATATTTGATTAATCGGTTATTGACTATAAAATTTGATGATTGACCATTGGTCGATTAATGATTGACTATAAAGTTTAGTGATTTACGTTATGGTTAATTAGTGATTGACCATATATATATCACTCACTGATTGACTATTATGCGATCAATCACCAATTAACCATATAAGACAATTGATTAACTATTTTAGAAAAAAGAGCATTTTAATTAATTTTTAAAAATGTCGATCATTTATTAAAAAAAATTTAAAAAATATTATTTAGCTATAAGTCCCTTTTTAATATTGGTTTTTTAATCAGTATAGAGGAGGAATTAATTATCCCTCACCAAAATTTATCAAAATAAAACGAAAAAAATAAAGATAAGGAAAGAAAATTAGAAACCAGACAAAATCCAACGAACTGGATATATCTTTCCCTAGTTATGTGTCGTCAATTCATATTTTATGTCTTTCATGCACATGTGACAAGAATGGATTAAAAAATTTATTTTTTAATTATGAAAGTACCAGACTTACAATTTTTTGAGAAGCTAAGGGACATTTTCATTACATTTTGAGTTGTAAGCGACAAACTGCGCGACAAACTTTAGGATCAAATTTGAAATTAATCCTATGAAAATATATATAAATACTGAGAATTACGCACTTTTTTTTAAACTTAATATTTTTTTTCTTTTTTTCTCGTAATTAAGCAATTGAGTGCTCATTAATTAGGACTATGCTCGAATTGACATCTAGTCATTGATGTGCGTGGGCGGGTTCAGTGGGTGGTGGGTGGGTGATGGGCGGGTTGGAAGATAAGAAAATCTCCTAAATCTTAACCCAAAACCGCCCAACAACGTAGCGGGTTGGGTGGTTTGAAGGCATGTGGGGGCGGATGGTTTTATTGGTTTGGCGGGTGGGTAGAGATTTTTAAAGAGAATTTCGAAAAATAATTTTTATCAACTTTAAAAGTTCAAATCGCAAAAGCAATTTTCTCGAAACAAATAAAAAAGGATGCAATTACATTTTATCGAATTAAAAGCATATACAATATTCATCATTCACCAAATTTTTTTATTTTTAAATTCTAATCTGTTTTTGTTAGAAGATATGTATGCAAAAGATGACTTGTGAATAATTTAATATCTCAACCAATGAACTAGAAGATGCTAAAGAGTTTTGAAAAATTGAGGTAAATTAAACTAATTATATGTATGTATATTTAATTCTTAATTATAGAAATAAATAGAACTAAAAACAATGAACCAAAAAATAAAAATCAAAATGTATAGCTTCATGAATTGGTGGAGTTCCAAAAACATAATGAAAACAATAAAAATCTTAACTCTAAATTTTCATCTCACTCTAAAAAGTATTGCACATCATAATTATTAGTAATAATAGGTAAAAAAAAATTAGGCCTTTTTAATATAAAAATAAATATAAAATAAAATAGGCGGGTGGGCCGGTACCCACAACTAAAAAATTCAAATCCGTCCCCACCAGCTAAAAATGTGGACGGGTTGAAAACCCACCCAAATAGAGGCGGGTAGTGACGTGACCCCGCTTAAGCCGACGGCACGGTGCAGGTACGATTAGTTTGAGGTTTAGTGAGTTGGATGCACAGCCCTAATTGATATCAGTAATGATTGTGATTGAACAAAAAGATTGTGTGAAATTAGACCCCAACTTATCATTTGTTGTAACTTTGGTAGTTTTCATATTAAAATATCAAAAAAACTTTTAATCACATGTTGGTAACCAAACAAGAACACACGAAAAACAAAAACAAAAAACAAAAAATAAAACAAAACAAAAACAAAAACAAAAAAAACCAACAAACAAACAAACCAATTAAAAACTAATATTTGAATAATGAAAGTATGAAATTTACAATTTAGGTTAAGCTCAAGAAAAATTATATTATATTTTGAGTTGTAAGGGGCAATTGACACATGCCTTTTTTTTTGGTCAAATTTGAAATTCCGTACCTAGTTTGTAAACATATTTTTTTTCTCCTTTTTTCTAACTTATTCAATACTCAACAACCAGTGTGCTTGAATAATGGACCTCTAGTCATTGACATCACTAATGATTTTTTTTTTTTTTTTTGGCTAAAAACACCCCTAATTTTTGTGAATGAACAAAAGATCACTTAAATTGATTGAGTGGATTTCCCTTCAGAAAAAAAAAAAAATGATTGCGTGGAATTGGTGTCATTTTGTAGGCAACAGAGCTAAAGTGTGGTGGTATAGTGGTTGCATGCACATTCGACCACCGCATAGCAGACGCCTATTCAACCAACATGTTCTTGGTTTCTTGGGCGAACATGGCTCACTCTAAGCCACTCTCCCTCCTCCCTTCCTTCCGCCGCTCTCTCCTCAACCCCCGCCACCCCGGTCGCATTCACCCATCCCTCGACGACATGTATGTCCCTGTCACTGCCTTGCCGCCTCCCAAAGACGCCTCTGCCGCCGTGGCTGAAGACCATCTCATCAGCCGCATTTACTACATCAAGGCAGAGCAGCTTGAGCGGCTTCAAGCTCTATGCAATAAGTCGACTAAGCTCGAATCCTTCAGCGCATTTTTATGGAAGATTGTTGCGGAATGTGCCGCCTCGGACGACGCGGACAAGGTCTGCAAAATGGGCATTGTGGTGGATGGACGTAGAAGATTAAGTACTATTTATGATGAAGACAAGGGTTTTAATCTAACTAGATCTACAGGTAAGGACGTAGGTACTAAGGCGCAGGAGGGGCTTAAATCCTCCCAATTTTTTCTTAATTTTCTTTTATACATGTATTTAACTAAAATTTACAAAAAAACCCCACCTAAAAATTAAAAACTTCCCCCGAGTTTTTTTCTCAACTTTTCCGTCATTTTTCTTATTTTGAAAAAGAAAAACTATTTTATTTTTAAATTTACTTTGTACAATATCCTTTTGGATTCTTTTGAAAATATTTTAAAATATTCACCCAATATATTATTCTTAACACTATTTTTTGTCATTCCAAACAATTTTTTGTTTTCAAGAAAGAAAAATTTTTACACATACAAGCATCGTCTCATTCTCAAAATAAAATTACTTTTTTCATTTCCATTCAGAAAATTTATTTTCGAAAATGGACATGTGATCCAAACAAGACCGAACATTTTATTTCTTCAAAAATTTTAATTTGTAGTTATTAGTTCGCTCAACAAAATTATTGGCTTCGTCACTGATTGCAGGGCATATGATGGAGTCCTACATCGGGAACGTCTTGTCGATTCCGTTCGGCGGGAAGAAAGTAGAGGAACTGGTGGAGAAGCCGCTGAGCTGGGTGGCAGGAGAAGTGCACGAGTTCTTGCAAGGCGCGGTGACGAAGGAGCACTTCTTAGGGCTGATCGATTGGGTGGAAATGCGGCGGCCGGTGCAGGGGTTGGCGAGGATATACTGCGGAGGGAGCGAGGACGGGCCGGCATTTGTGGTGTCTTCGGGGCAGCAGTTTCCGGTGTCTAAGATTGATTTCGGGTGGGGAAAGCCCGTTTTCGGGTCCTATCACTTCCCGTGGGGAGGCGACGCCGGCTACGTCATGCCGATGCCCAGCCCGGCAGAGAACGGAGACTGGGTGGTGTATATGCACATGCCGAAGAAGCAACTGGAAATCATAGAGACCGAGGCTTCTAATGTTTTTAGGCCCTTCACATTCAACTGTCTTAATGTTAAGAACTAATATCGATTTTCATGGCGTTACATGAATTACAGGATGTTATTTGAGAAATTAGACCATCTTCAATGTGAAAATGTGAACATATGTAATGATATTTCTAATATTATAGCCATCTCCTATATAATCTTTACTAGGTTTTAGAATTCATTACAAAAACAAAAACAAAACACAAAAAAAAAATAGAGAGAGAGAGAGAGAGAAAGTATTTAAATGATTTATGGAAGTAATTATACTTTTATCCTATCCATTAGTATTGTTGGGTTATCAATCGGATTAATTTTTTAAAAAATATGATATGTGGGAGTCTTGCGTTATAAATTTATTACAGCATAACATGCTAAACTGTTTTTTATTCATAAAATCAGATAATTAAATAGTTAATCTAAAGACTATCAATTTCACACTCCATAGATATCTATGCATATTTAGATTCCTACAGCAAAAAAAATAAAAAATAAGAAATCATAAAAGAATAAAAAATGAATACAGAAAGCAAAAGAAAAGTGGATTTTGATGCTGATCACCTGCTACTATCTTCTCCTTTGATGGTTTAACTGCATAGTTAACTGGTTAGTTGGTAATAATCTACCTAATTATTTTCTTTTGCTTCTTCCTAATTTTCCTTCGAACATGTGTCCCATTTGTGTCGTGGGACAGAATTTCGAAAATCCCTGGAAAAAAAAAAAAAAAAAAGAGAGAATATTTCTCTCTTTGATCTTTTTTACTTTCATCTTTCTTTTCTTTTTCTCCGTGAACGAGGGGATATTCAAATTCGAAGTTAAGATGTTGTGGACTAAATTAGTGTCATCAAAGAAGTTCGGTGATGTGTGACATGTGAAATCAAAGAAGTTCAGGTTTTTTAGGACAATATGAAATTTAAGTTCAGTGGTAGGGATGTGCATTTTTCTTTACGATTATTAGTTTTAGATTTCTCATTTGGAAAACCATTTCAAACTCAAAATTTTCATCTCAGTTTTTGTCTTTTTCTGAAAAAGTTTTTGTCTTTTCTGAAAAATCAACAAAAATTTTCAACTCAAACTTAAAATTTCCAACTCAAACTCATTCACCAAACGGTAGTTTCTTGTTTCTTGTTTTTCATTAAAAAACAAAACAAAACAAAACAAAAAAAAAATTTGTTTGAATGATGATTAGAAACGATAACCTAAGGTCGATGATGGGAATTCAATTGAACTATATATATACATACATATATATATATACATATATATATATATAGCTCTTGGAAAATTATTAACATTACGTTTGTATGTGTGCTTGACTCTTTTGTTGGTTTTGTTTTGCTTTCGATTACTTGATACTTTGAGCACATAGTCATGAGCATTTGTTTGCTTGTTTCTTAATTTAGATTTATGTTTTGTAAATCTAAGTAATTTAGTTAGTTTTAGTAATTTTCATGATCTTAAGAAATTCTAGAACCTGTATGATTGTCATTTGAGGTGAAATCTTAGACTACCACATTAACGACATGATTAATTTGGATCATTTAAGCCTTTCAAGCATACCGGTGCATATCTATATCCCTAGCTCACCCCGTTAAGCCTAATTTAACTTTTCTTTGCCATCCACATTTTTAGCCTAGCTTTCAATTAATTTCTCCAGTTTCGTCACTTACTCATGAGCACGTTGATCATTCCAAGATATTTTTGAGCTATGCTTAACTTTGGGTGAATGAGAGAAGTGTTGAAAGATTTTATTTTTTGCTTTTCTGTTTTTTTTTTTTTTAACAGTGTTAGACCCATTGTTCATTAGCAAAAAAAAATAATAAATAAATAAATTTGGGGGTCTAGCCGCTTAAAAGAAAAAGAAAAAAATAAAGAGGCAAAATATATAAGAATTTATCTTGTTGAATAAAAGCGGATGACAAAAGGGGAGTTGAATCAAAGTTTAGGGTGTCTCTTGGAAGTTTCGTTAGTGCTCATAAAAAGGTCTTAGAATGTTAGTGTGTATATGGGTGGGTTGAGCCACATTGTGACCTATATCCTACCTTTACCCTAACCACACATTACAAGCTTAACGAAGTCCTAGTGATCTTTGGTGTTGTGTGTCCAATGATGAAAAAATCGACAACTTTGTTGATATATCCCCAAAATTATCCGTAAATGGGGACCCTCGAGGTAAAGATATTTCTTACCGAAGTATCCATCTGACATCAACAATTTTTGGAAAATGTCCGTAACATATCAATATATGTTATCTTCCTTCACAATTTTGCCGGAATACCTGGATACATATGGATATTATCCGGATATTTCAACATATATATCCGTCAAATATCTACTGATTTTCATGTACATGAAAATGAAGAAAAACACTTAAAAAAAATAAAAGGAAAATTTTTTTTCTTCACATGAATTTTTTACTTTTGGCAATTAACACTTTCTAGCCATGAATAAAACTACATAGCCAAAAAAATAGTCAGGAATCTTGTATAAAAAAAGAGAAAAAAGAAATGTCAGGAATCTAATCAAGTGAAAAGAAAATCAAGTTGGTTATGCTATTTTTTACTATTCTTCTCCCCAAATACCATATGACATATATTTGCATACTCACGAACAATATTCATGTTCTTGAGTAAATCCAAACTACCCAATTTATGGAGATTCAGTGGGAAAAGATCAATCAACATACATCTAGTATCTCAATAAGTATTTTTTGAATTACTCAAGTATTATTTCTTGGGAAAAATGTCGTTTAGATCAAGATAGTTTGTAAAATTTTGCCTTTGAACCTCCAAGGAATTCATTTTGATAGTGAATTTTAAATGTATGAAGAATGTTTGTATTCAATTATGGACCTTGTATGCTTTTATTATTATGTAAAATGCTATGAGATCCTAAAATTTACACTTAATGAAGTTGTTATTCTATCAACATATATTTTTAATAATTAATCGTTTTTATTTCAATTGTGCTTTACATATTATTTTCATATACATAATTTAAAAGTAGATATATATTATTTTTTGTATTATTTAGTGATTTTTCATTTTCTATAGTTTCACTTGAAATTTCCAATATTTTATGCAAATATCCGTCATTTTTCTCATTTTTACTGATATCGACATCAATATTAATAATATCCATCGATATTTTCATAAATATGGACCCTTGATATTTCTGTCGATATCGATATTTTCATCCTTGTGTGGGTCTAAATTAGTGGAGAATGACATGAAAGGCGGGATGATGAAATTTTAAAACTTCTTCATTTGGAGATCTTTTAATTATTCACTTGATTGAAATAAACTGATATGAGTTGTAAGCGTTGTATGTTAATAATTACACACACGCAAGGAATTTGAGATGAGTGAAATTAACATTTGAGTTGAAATTCTATACATTCCTAATATTTTGAGTTTTCTTAAGAGCTATAAACTATGTGAGATCTTTGAGACCTATTTGGTAAGTCAAACCAAATCGCCAATCACTTATTTTATTTTGGGTTTGGTATTTTTCATTTTATTTTTCTTTCTTTGCTCGACAACTAACAAAATCTTAAATTTGAAGGTGAGATAACTCTATGAAATAGAGTTATTTTCACTATTTATGTTCTTTAATTGAGCAATGTTCTTAAGAATTTATATTTAGTTCGCTCCTCTGAATAATTAATTTTCTCATAAGTAGGTGAAAATTGGCAAATTGGGATTTTTGTGATCAAATTGAAATCAAATCAGACTTAGCCCATTCCCACTCGCAGGAGCTCCACACGATATGACACTCGCCTCCAAAGCCGTTGGATCAGAGCCAGATCGCACCTAGTCATGCACGCAACCCATGCTCAGACAAAGGCGCATCCCAGTCAGCCGCATATGTGCGCACTCAAGGCGTACTTGGTCCCCTGCTTCGCGCTCACAGGAAGGTCTCTGCACCCTTGTCCTTCGCTCAACTAATAGCCGCCGCATGTCCAGCGCTCACCTAGCTCCAAGTAGTAGCCTTCCATGTGTCCCGCCTGCCTGAGAAAAAAATAATAATAAAACCGTGTACCTCAGCTATGTTGCTGATGGGAGAAAAGAAAAGAAAAAAATAAAAATAAAAATAAAAAAAGGTGAAAGAGGAGTAGCCGGGAGTGTTGCTGGTGGGTGGTCTATTGCTGTGTTTGGGGCCAAGAGGGAGGAGGCCGAAAACTAGAGCAGCCGAAAGGAAAGAAGAAAATGAGGAAGAAAAGGGGAAAAGTAGAAAGTTAGAAAGAAAAAAAAAAATTTGTATTCAATTTTAGTTTTAAGGTTTTTATTGCAATAAATTTGCAAGAGAGAATGTATTTTTGGAGAGAAAGAGGATGATAATAAACTTTAAGGGAAAAGTTTGAAGATTTGTGACTATTCAAAAGGGAGTTTTCCTTCTTATTTTATCTCTTTAATTTTTATAATTTGATTTTTCTTGAACCTTTGATTTTTTTATTTTTTTTTTTTAAATTCATTTATGGACTAGTTTATGTTTCAGGGTTCCAAAGGATCATATTAGCAGATTTTGATTTATATTTGCTCTCTTGGATTGATTTTGCATTGTTGGTAATTTTATCCTATTTTGTGCTTAATGCTCCTAGTAATTTGGTCATTCATTCGGTAATCTTGTTGGACTTGAAGAAGTTGAAAAATAGAATTTAGGTCTTGGTTAGTAATAGGATAGCATTTGTGATTTGGCATAGGAATGTATTCTTAGTACATATGTAATCATTTCAAGTGCTTGAACTTAAAGAATTCATGTTATTTATTTCCTCATAAGAATACAGGGGTTTTCAATTTATTATGAATATACCTACTAGTTCATCAGAAGATACGAGTAAGTAATTTCTTGCATTTAACTAACAATTCTCTTAATTGAAATAAATTAATTAGAGGGTAGATCTAATTTAAATTAAATTAATTAGGTGAAATTGGATATCTAGGGCTTTGTTTTCATTATTTTACTTTCTTTTAAATTTCATTAGTTTTGTTTAAATTGATTCAATTAATTGTCTTTTCATTTTTAATTAGGTGAAATTGGATATCTAGGGCTTTGTTTCTCTCTCTAGATGGAAGTTTCTCTCTCTAAAATAGTGAAAATAGTTTTAAATCAAGTTAAGATATTATATGAAGATTTGAGTTTCAAAATGGGTGGGGGGGCTAGGCGGGAAAGTGAAAAAAAAATAAGATTTAGGCTTGTCTGAGGGTAATTTTGACTTTTTACATCCATCTTAATTGATGGTGATTACGTGACAGTGCTAGGAATGAAAAGAAACAAAAGTGATACCAATTTTAATAATATTTTTTCCACAAGTGCTAAAAATGAAATTAACCCTAATCCTTTTTTTTAAAGGGTTAATTCCACTTTTAGCACCAGTAAAAATTTTATTATTAAAAATAGTATTACTTTTTTTTCCCTTCATTACTAGCACTTAATGTGGGGCCCAGCAGCATTTAATGTATATCAAATTACGGGTTTACCCTCATCTCCTTCAGCTCAAATATCTCTCTCCCTCGCATGGCTCAAAAAATTTTTATGCACAGACCAACATCTACAGTGTTTTAGAGAGAGAAAACTGAAATCTAGAGAGAGAAAGAGTTACCACCCACCGGAATCTTATTTTTTTTCACTTTTTCGCCTAGCCCCCCACCCATTTTGAAACCCAAATCTTCATATAATAGAGAGAAACTTCCATTTAGAGAGAGAAACTTCCATCGAAAGTTTTTTTTTTTTTTTAAATCTAACATTTTTAGCCATTTTTGAGTAAAGGTCATTCCTGTTATGACCATCGAAAGTTTTTTTTTTTTTTTATGACCATCGAAAATTTCATTTAGAGAGAGAAACTTTCATCGAAAGTTTTTTTTTTTTTTTTTAAATCTAACATTTTTAGCCATTTTTGAGTAAAGGTCATTCTTATTATGACCATCCGGTCATAATAGTTATGACCTATGTTAAATTTTTTTTTTTAAAAAAAATCTAACATTTTTGGCCATTTTTTAGTACAGGTCATAACAGTTATGACCAGCTAGTCATAATGGTTATGACTGGATAGTCATAATGGTTATGACCGGGTAGTCATAACAGTGTGGTCATAACGGTTATGACCGGGTAGTCATAATGGTTATGACCGGGTAGTCATAACAGTGTGGTCATAACCGTGTGGTCATAATGGTTATAACCGGGTGGTCATAATGGTTATGACCGGGTAGTCATAACAGTGTGGTCATAATGGTTATGACCGGGTGGTCATAACCGTTATGACCACACTGTTATAAATACCCGGTCATAACGGTTATGACCACCCGGTCATAACCATTATGACCACACTGTTATGACTACCCGGTCATAACCATTATGACCATCCGGTCATAACTGTTATGACCTGTACTAAAAAATGGCAAAAAAATATTAGATTTTTTTATAAAAAAAAATTTTAACATAGGTCATAACTATTATGACCGGATGGTCATAATAAGAATGACCTTTACTCAAAAATGACTAAAAATGTTAGATTAAAAATAATAAAAAAAACTTTCAATGGAAGTTTCTCTCTCTAAATGGAAGTTTCGATGGTCATAAAAAAAAAAAAACTTTCGATGGTCATAACAGGAATGACCTTTACTCAAAAATGGCTAAAAATGTTAGATTTAAAAAAAAAAAAACTTTCGATGGAAGTTTCTCTCTCTAAATGGAAGTTTCTCTCTATTATATGAAGATTTGGGTTTCAAAATGGGTGGGGGGCTAGGCGAAAAAGTGAAAAAAAATAAGATTCCGGTGGGTGGTAACTCTTTCTCTCTCTAGATTTCAGTTTTCTCTCTCTAAAACACTGTAGATGTTGGTCTGTGCATAAAATTTTTTTGAGCCATGCGAGGGAGAGAGATATTTGAGCTGAAGGAGATGAGGGTAAATCCATAATTTGATATACATTAAATGCTGCTGGGCCCCACATTAAGTGCTAGTAATGAAGGGAAAAAAAAGTAATACTATTTTTAATAATAAAATTTTTACATGTGCTAAAAGTGAAATTAACCCTTTTTTAAACTGTAATATTATTATAAAATTTTAATGACTTTGCATACTTTTTATGTGATCATGAAATTATGCCAAAAGAAAATACATAATATCAGTTCAAAGATTAAAGTTTTCGAATTTTAAATTAGTAAAATTTTAACAATCATAAAAGTTTACTTTTTTTTTTTCTTTTTTTTGGCTCAAAACTAAAAAGTAAGCATGCGCATTTATGATATTAGAGAAGATGAACTTGTATGCCGCTCAGCAATTCCATGGTAGATTCATTTCATCTTCTAGAACTTGCACTATTTATTATATTAAAATGTTTGGTTCCATTACTTTAATATTCAGAAGGTTCAAATTCATTTTGAAAAACGAATCTGATCCGATTAAAGTGGTATATTAGAATGTGAAGTCCTGACTATTAATGCTTTACATAAGTATATTAATTTTCACATTACTAGAATTTGGAGTTGATATTTTATTATTAATTCTTTCTTTCATGTTCTACTGCACCAACTATGTACTACATGTTCAACTAAGTAACCATATCCAAATCCAAGATAAAAGTGCAAAGATTGCATACCAATTGTTTTATGTGTCGACCTAAGAAAAGCTGATAAATTTGGGGAAAAAAATTACTATAAGATTTATTATTATTATTGTTGTTATTATTATAACACTCCCACCAATATATATTTCCGACGACGACAATAATAATAATAACTAATATTAATATTAATTAAACTATGATACATTTCAATTGAGTTAGTATCTTATAATAAGTTCATATATATATATATATATATAAGACCTATCAACTTTATTAGAAAAAATAAAGTACAAAATGTAAATCCTTCCCCAACAATGTGGTATTTTATGTTATAGAATGTTTAATCATTGACCTTAAAAGAACAATTAGTTCACAATTTAGTTGGGAATAAATTTTCCCTGTTATTTATAGACTGTCGAAGACATAATTTTTAGGTTATTACAGTTTCTCTTTTGCAATATTTTACTTTTTTTTTTTTTTTTTTTCATTTTTGACCGTAGGTTTTACCAATTTTGCTTATTTACCAGCTGTCAGGATTTCCTTAATTTTGTTCCAAGTATTGCTAAGCTTCTTGATCTATGACTTACTTAGGCCTAATGGCACGGTATATAATGCTTAAAAACGTCCCCCGACAGTTGTTTTATTTTATGTTTTACAACTTGATCCTAAAAAATCATTTTTTTTTTTTTTTTGTCATTTAGGTCTGATATTTCTAGTCCCCTTTTAATCTAGTTGTTATCAAAATTTGACATACATCGAATTTTATAGGACTGGAAAACTGTGACCTAACCTTCAGCTTCTTATTAGTCATTCTTTTTGTTTTTTGTTTTTTTTAACAAAATTGTTCAAATTGAACACATTCCATACCAAACTTTGCGCTAACAAATTCTCAAAGTATAGAAATTCTTTTGAATGAATTTCAAAGTCCAAAATAAACTAAACTTTCCATATATTTTTATACCATATACTTTTTTATGCCTAAACATAAATCACATATTGTAAATCATCAAAATAGACAATTCATAAAGTTTAGCTCATAGCTCCTGAGCCAAACAATCATTATGATTTTCAATTATATTCAATAACCATTTCAATCACCAAGGGACTCAAGATCTACATAATCACTCACACAAAAGGCTCATTTTTCTTACTTCTCTACATTTTTCATATACATCAAAACATATCGTATTCATAAAAAGACTTAGCAAGTTTTCATCTTTAGACATATCATTCCGAAAATCATGTTCACACCCGCGAAATCATCATCATTCACTCCTTCAGTTAATTAAAAATCAAATTTTTATTTAAAAAGTTAAAATCTTTTCAATCCTAGTATCAAACACATACTCAAAACATCCATTCTTTAAATTTTTCCACGTGGCCAAGTCCTGTCTTTTTCTTCTTTTCTTTTCTTTTCTTTTCTTTTCTTTTTTCTTTTTCTTTTTTCTTTTTTTTTGGTTTATTACCGTCTTTTTTAAACAAGATCCAAAATTTTTTATTGGGAAATGGTGAAAGCAAGGCTTTTGGATCAAGTATCACTCTATCTGATTACTTGTGTTCCTAATTTGCTTTTACATCATCATTTATTTTTTTTACGACTAATTCCTCTTTCTTTTTTATTCCGCAGGTCATTATTTGTATTGTTTGCTTGCTTGTATTAGAGTTAATGAAAAACTTCCCCCGAAATCAAATATAATAAAGAGAAAATAATCTAAACAACCAATTTTTTTTTCATATATGTTGAACAACATGATATAAATTTTAGTTAACTTTAGTTTAATTTTACGTTATATTAAATAGTATTTATTTTTTATATCATGTTAATGCAATAATATCTAAATTTGTGTCAATTAAAGAACCTCTAGCTGCAGCCCCTTTTTTTTATTTTTTTATTTTCATGTCTTTATGTCAAATCTGCAACTACCACTCTATCTCATTGTCCCCCCTTGAATAAAAGATGATCTTGATCCTAACCATTTGTTTTGTAGATATTTTCTCCATTTTCTAATTTAAGTGAATTTTTGGTTCTATCGGGTAAAGCTTGCACTGTAATTTTTCAACTGTGCGGTACCTTACTGTAGCTACAATTTCACACCATTAATAATTTAATTGTGAAATTATAACTTAATTTAATCATTTAGTAAATTTATTTAGAGTTGGGGCTATGATGGCCGTCACCCTCTTTTTTTTTTTTTTCATGGAGATGGCATGCTTATGCTTTAAAATCACATTTTCTTCTGTGATTGTGATTATCTTTTTACACTTTTTCTCAATATTTCACGTTAATTGATTAACGTGAAAATCAGTTTAACAAGTGAAACTACACATGTAACAAAAGTTTAATACTCATGTTCTATATTTCTGAACAACTAAAATTTAACAGAAAAAGTTCCTGAATTGCAGAAAATCTACAGCTATAGGTTTTAATAACGTTAGCAATTTATGTTGTAAATAATATGCTAATTGCATATACAGGCAGATATGATCTTAAGGATAAAATTAAGCATAAATAGTTTCTCATCAACCAACGAATTAAGCTAGATACTTTATTCTAAAAAGCTTTGATGTTATCTACTTTCAAGTTGTTTGTAAGGGAATTACAAAATGGAGACGTCTACGTATTTGGAATATATTGAAAAGGACCACAATATAATTTTTTTTAGTAAGAGTCGTTCATTAAATAAATAAATGAACTATTAATATCAATTACTAGATAGTTAATTTATGGATAGACCTAAATCTTGAATGATTAATAGATACGCATCAATATATTGTGAGTATATAAATATTGAAAAATGAGGACATTCGCTAGATCAATATCTCGGTGTTTTGGAGATGCACTATACTTTGTAGGGGAACTTCAATCATAGATATGAAATTCATATTTTCATTCTTAAAGAACAATGGTATCTCCATGTAATGTTTATTCGAAAATCTTAAGTGAATCAAATGTTGTGGACAAAGATATAATTAGAGAAGTTTTTGGATTCAAATTCATGTCGTGTTTTTCTGAAAACTACACGACGGTTTTCTTAATAATGTCGTTTAGTCAGCTATTTTTAGTAGTGTTCATCCTGTGAGTTTGTTTTTCTTCTAAAAGACTTTTATTTTATTTTCTTTTCTTTTATTTTCTTTTTTTATAGCAGTCCACCTCACTTTGTCATTCATCCTTTTTTGGCTCAATTGGAGGATTTTTTTTTTTTTTTTTTTTTTTTCTGTTTAGGGATCTCAATATACACGAACTTTTCAAGTTATTGGACTTTTGAATCCCATCATCCAAATAGGCAATCACTTTTAGAAAAATTCGACCTCGACATGGCAAAAGCTTGTGCTTGAGATTTTGAAAAAAATTTCATAACATAGCATGATTATCACATGGCAATTTAAGTAATAAAACAAAATTAACTACAAGTTAAAAGACTGTGCCTCTAGTTTATTTATAATAAAAAAAATACTAAAAAACAAACTTCCATTGAAGATGATAAAACGGATGAACTTCTTAACCAGTGCTTAATTTCAAGTATTATCTATACACCTTTTCAACTTAATTCTATACCAAAATGTAGTAGATTCTATAAGGGTTTTTTTTTTTTTTTTTTTTTTCTTAAGGGATTTTATAAGTTATTTATCTTTATCTGTGGTATTTCAATTAAAAGGGAAGGCTTGGAAAAATTGATGCATAGAGCTATTTTTTGAATCCCAACTAAAGAGTAAGCTGAGTGCAAGGAAAAGAGAGAACTGTTTCTTGGCAAGTTTCCGACTGATATGCGACCAAAAAGAGAAAAGAATAGTAGTTGCAAACACAGTCTATCAACAAGATCACACGTAACTCTACCTAAAAATACAGAGTTTGAATCCCACACCCTTAAATTCAACCCAAAAAAAAAAAAAAGATAGAAAGAAGAAAATTGATTTAAAAAGAGGTAAATTAAAAATGGGGAATTCTACGATGGAATGGGGTAAAATGATTTTTTAGTCATTGATTAGGGTAAAAATTTTCAACCGTCAAGATTGAAAGGTGCATCAAATGTATTGTGAACCTTTTTACATGTGATTATTTTGAAGAAGAAAAAATTACCAAACAAAAAGAAATTTAAAAAAAAAAATTTCATTCCTTCCGGGCGACGGCTCGCGAGGCGGAGGCGCTCCCAGTGGTTCGACGGTGACGGGCGGCGACAGAGGTCGAGGTCGCAGGCAATCTATATCTGGGTTCACTCACCCAATCGTCCCCGCGGAGGTCGAGGTCCCAGGCGATGACGAAGGATGACGACGGGGCACGAGATCCGGCGTGGGGAGGAGCCCGTCGATGAGGAGAGCAGCGCGATCGCAGTCGAGATTTAGATCTCGGTTCACCCAACGTCATCTGCGCTGGCGCCGGGGAGATGGGCCCTCCGCTGTGGATCGACCCACCGTTCGCCGGAGGTTATGAGCGCGACTGGGGGTGATATCCGATGGAGGGGCCGGCGAGTCGCAGTGGGACGCGACCACTTGGGATTTGTCGATGACGGTGGATCAACGGGCTTGGCGACTGTGAATCGCAGCTTCGCCGGCGACTTGCAGCGAAGTCGGACAGATCCGCCGTGGTTCTCTTCTCCGCTGTCTCGCCGAACCACCGCTCGTCGTCGGTGAATGGTTGCGAACCACCACCGCGTTGGGTTTGCAGATTCCTTTATTTAGCTTTTTTTTTTTTTTTTTTTTTTTTGTACTTTGTGTGATACTATGTGGTCAATCTCATACTAATTAGGTATATCTTTTTAATCGAGCGCTCGAAAATTGATCTGGTGAGGGAATCTCATTGTTGAAACCCCCATTAAAAATTAAAAATATAAATAACTAGACATGAAAAGTTGGAGCAGTAGTAGGCAATAAAAAGCTAAAAAAAGGGAGGGACAAATGTCCATTTTGTCAACTTAAACCATTCCTAAAGTTAAATAAAACTTGTCCAAACTTTATTTATATAAAGAAATGGTTTGCAGAACTTAAAAAAGGGGGTGCAGAGAATATATTTTAGAAAGTTACTTCATTGCGCGGTTATTTTTTTTTTTTTTTTTTAAAACCAAGGTTGTCAACAATCCATTAGAGAATACAAAACCAAAATAGGCGTAAAACGTGAATAAATTTGAAGCATGCATTCTTTATGGCGCATGGAGAAAAATAATAAAAACTGACCTTTAAAGAACAAATTTCATGACGAATTAACCGGGAAAAAAAATAATAATAATCCTTGAGTGTCAACAAGATGAGAATATTTTTCCCTTTTTTTTTTTTATTACTTATTTCTTTTAAATCGTACAAAAGTTACAATGTCTAGATATATATATATATATATATTTTATTTTTCCAGTCTAATTATATATTAATTTCCCTTTGCTACAGCGATGATATAACCTAGCTACAATGGTTTAATTCGTATTATTAGTATTATTTTGAGTTTATTATTTCATGTTAAATATATAGTATTAATAATGCTTTTGATAGACCTTATAAAGACCGAAACGTGTTATATGTTTTATGCTCATGTAATTAATACCATAAATTACATGCAAGAGAGATTGTCATTATTTCTGTAGTCTTTTCAGAAACACCATAAATTTTCATGAGATTTTATTTATTGAAACCCACTTAGAGATATAACACGATTCAAAAGTTGTCTTCTAAAGATATATCATAATTTACTTGTTTGTATCCGAATTGCAAGCAACAAATTGTAAGTGGCTATTCACACTCACACGAGAATAATCAAATTTGAGATGAAGCTAACTCTTGGAAATAAAATACGAACTTTTATAATGTTTAAAATTTCCTTGAGCTATATACTTCATACAATGTTTTTGGCTAGTTTTGTGAAAAATAATCAAATCATATCTTATCGAAGAGGGGGTTTTTTTTTTTTTTTTTTTTTTTTTTTTTTGTATTTTTCTTTATCTTTCTTTAGCTGAAAGACTAGGAAAATATTTTGGGATGTGATGATCAATTTTACCTTTTATCTATAACATAATGTTATACTAAAATGTCATATATTTTATACATTATTATCTTAATTTGTGGTATTTCAATAAAATGTGAAGATTCTAAAAAACTCATGCATGAGGCAATTTTTAGAAGTTTAACTCAAGATGAAGTTGAGTGCAAAAGAAAGAGAAAAAATGTTGATTTTCCTATTTTTTAACAATCAAAAAGAGGGGAAAAGAGGTAAAAGTGGAAGATCAAGAAAGGTAAATACATGTATATATGTTAACGTGAAGATTAGAAGCAGCAACTCGAGTGCAGAAGCTAAAAAAAAAAAAGGACAAACAAATGGGACAAACACCTGTCTTTTCCAATTAAGGAGAGAAAAAAAAAAAAAAAAAAAAAAGGAATGCAATACATAATGATTTTTTATAAAGTTACCCAAGTGTACTTTAATCTTTTGTCAACTCTGTCAAAAAATTAATAGTATATAGTATATATTCTTCCACCCAAAAAAAAAAAAAAAGTGTATATACAGTCAAGATTGATGCGAAACAAAATGGCAATTTGAGAAAGGCATTCTTTTTAACGTGTAGAAAAATAAAAGAGGAAGAGATTTAGAGAGCAATTTTCATGAAGAATTAAAAGAGATATGAGATTGAACACGTAGGGTAGATAAGTTGGCACGGAAGGCAACCTTAAAATCTCACCGACCGGAAAGTCGAAAGTTCGAATCCCCTGCCAACTCAACGGAGTGTCCCTGCCTACGTGAACTTTAAAAACGAGAAATGACGGGGCTACCATCAGATTTTTTTTTTCGCGAAAAAAAAATTGAGATGAGATTGGAGTCTCATCAAAATAAGAAGGTGGCACCCTAACCCTATCGAGTGCTCTATCTTGGGCTAGCCCATCAAGACGAGATTCCAGTCGAATAGTAGGCAAGGAAAGTTCAAAATGAAATACGCAAACTAAGCAAGTACAAATTTCACTTATATTATAAAACTAAATGTTCTCAATGATGGCATGTTTTGATAATGTACTATATTTACGACGATGCTATATGCTCAACGTCATAATATGCCTGCAATAGCATGTTTTAGGATTTTAGTAATGGTAATGCTATGCCTTTATTATGATGATGCTATATTAATAGTGCTATGTTAATCTACAGGTAATTACGCATAATAAAGAGAGAGGTTAAAACGAGATAGGTTTAAAAAGTGTTCTACCAACCTCCAAACTCATAAAAGGATAATGATGAAAAGAAAACTTTGTAGAAAATTTATTAACCGAGGTTGTTATTTGAAGAGTTGCTCCCCCGACTCTTGTTTAATGGGGCGCAATTAGTATGTACACACAAGTTAGAAAAGACTTATAAAGCATAATTTGTTGATGGTTGTTGTGAAATTTTTTTGTGAGAATATGTTATATACTTGCCGGGTGAAAACTTGTTATTTTATATTCATACTATGGATTGTCAGGGTAAGCAATTTGTCAAATGAATTCCTTTTGAAGGTTCTCAACAAATTATCAGCGCGACTTCTTAATGCCAGTGTTGTTGACCCTCAAGGTCAAGAATCCACCAGCTGGTTTTGGATTTTCGCACTATTACCTTATGCAATGCGGTTGTTAAAGCTATTACTAAGACCATTGTCAATCGCATTAAGAAAGAATTGTCATCCCTTATCTAGGATTGTTAAAGTGCATTTATGTCTAGGCAACTTATATATCTGATACCATTATCACAGTTTTTAAATTCTCCACTCAATTAGTAGGAGGAAAACAGGTGGGAAGAAAGGGGTGTTGACTCTCTAGTTAGACATGAGCAAGGCCTACTACTCAGTAGAATGGGGCTTTGGAAATTAGATGCAAATTTGGTTTCCCTCGTCACTTTATTTTGGAGTTTTTTTGCCCCAAAAAAAAAAAAAACACATCTCTAGAATATTGCTTCATTTATGATGGTTTCGGGATTTTTGTCCTCTTACATTATCTCAAATAAAAAGTGGACAACTTGTCAAAAACGAAAACCATTTTTTTTTTTTTTTTTTTTTTAAATTTCCTCCTTTATCTATATATCTTTGTTTTCCTTGACCACACCTCTATTGCCTTCTTTTACTTACATGACAGTGCTTGGTCCGTCATGGGCTGGGCCAATGATGTTCCTTACCTCTTTCTTTTGTGTAATTCTGTTAGGATTGGTGCCTTACAATAAACACGTTACGAAATTTATCATATAATAAAATGATTATTTCATGTATTAATTATCCAAGTCGCCATTATTGGTTTGATTGAAAAAATTACACAAAAGTAACAAAATTATTGATATCGAATATTAAATTATGCATATGAGAAGGTAAATGCAGAAAGATATCATTTTTAAGATAGTAGTCTAAATTAACATCCACAATCACAATCGATGAGACAAAGTTGAGTACTAAGTATTTGGTAAGAGTATATTGTTTGTCTATTCCGCCTCCGAAGATGTTTTATCTTGACCATTAGAGTATCGTTTTCTAAGTAGAGGCATTGCTAATTGATTTATGTATTTATTCTGTTTAACTAAAACAAATTCACTTTGACAATCATTTTATGTGACTGAATACTGAATGGATAAATGATTTTATATTTACGCCGTTTGTCTTTCGATATGCTAATGGGTGAAACTTCACATTCCAATGCTCTGTGCATTTTGCATATACAAACATCATACAGATGACAATTCATATGTTTTTATTTACATGTTTTCATTAAAATAGTATCATCCAAAATATTTCCATTGGAATGGTTGAACCAAACAAAGCCTGAGCTATTTGTCCTTTTCATTCTTAATAAAAAGGATTTAACAATTAAAGGAGACAGTGTTTTCAACCTGCAGCCTGTGAATAATATTTGACACGCGAGGCAAAAAAAAAAAACAACAACAACAACAAACAAACAAACAAACAAAACAAAACAAAACTATGAAGTCCCACTTATTTAAACTCTTATTTCACATGTGTAGAATGAAACCAGTACACAATAATTGTTACAAACGTTATGCATGAACAAAATGTACAACCCCTTGAGAGATAAATCTAGTCCACAAGGCAAAGGGCAAAAATCACCGTCACCCTCTTTTTGTTGAACTGAATTCATTTCACTCTGCGCGCGGCTCGTTTGAACATATTAAGTTTGAGTTTGGCTTCACCCGCCCAGACCAGTGCAAACAAGGTAATTTTTGGTGTCACAAAATTAGCATTATCAGACAGGAACCTTGTCAGGTAGAAATAGATATCGGAAGTGCGAATCGAAAGGAAGGATGCCACAGTTGCGTGAGCCGAGGAGACTTTGCCGCCTCTGCGATATACATTGTTCGACAAATGCAGCTTGATGGGGTGGAAGGTAATGTGATATCCATACAGCCAAGTTCGAATCGTCCACAAAGCTTTTGGCAAAGCAGTGCAGCATTTTTGGCACTAATAATCTCCCTTTGTTGCTAACGCCTACGGAAGCACGGATATAATCACGTTGTGCTTCTTCAAGCTCTTCCCTTACATTCCCTACTGTGTAAATTCTTACCTGTGCATGAAATTCACACCCAAGTGAACAAATAGAGCTACCTGAGTATGGAAGGAAACGGAAAAGATAAAAAAGTCTTTCACAAAGTATAAACTGTTGAGGAGGCTACCGCTGGTGAAGAGTACATTCCACAGCTCAGAGCAAAAGCAACAAGCGGTTCATGGTTACCAATCGCAGATTTCCGTTGCTCCTCTGAGACCTTCAGCTTGTGAAGTGCAAGAAGCAAAGCCTGAATTTTATTTTATTTTTTTAACCAAAAATACCAATCAGGGAATGGAATGGAAGTACATATCAACAGAATAAAGCAAAATAATAGAAGCACCTAGATCAGAGAAAAACTGTCTTACGATTTGGGGTCTATGAAGTGGTGGTTTCATCTTCAAAATTACATACTCAATAGCAGCTGCACTGAAAGAATGCCCCCCAACGGTGTATGCTGCCTAGAGTACAACAGAAAACGTCGTCAACTTATAATCAAACACATGAACCAGTTTAGGAGAAGTTCATTCATCAAACACGGACCGAATTGTGCATGATGCAATCATTAGTGGACTTGGAAAGAGGAATCCTATATTTGATCTGGTGATTCTGTTAAAATTATGACCGTGTGTTTTCAGAAAGAACGGACCTACAAGTCAGTCACATTCCATGAATGTGAACTAATCAGACCTCTAAAAATCACTGAGTGATAGAAATAAGGATAATGATATTAGGCTCCGCAGTTTCTTTCCCTCGCACAGCTCCGCATTGATGTGGCAAGCTCATGCATTTTTAAGTTTGAAAACTATAGCAAAAGTGGGACCCACTCCTCTTCCACTATAGCAAAAGTTTGAACAGAAATCTTGATGTGGAGCCATGCGATGTTAGCAGGATGCGGAGCCAAATAGCACAGTCCTAGAAATAATAGACCAACTGTCGTTTGAAATGATCCGGCAATACCACACACACGGTAATCTGGGCCTAGAAGCATACAAAAACTAAGAAGAGAAAACAACCAACCTTTTGCATCAAAGAGAAAAGCTTCAAGTCACTTCTAGGGACTCCATAAGCCAAATATGCCTGTACACATCAGATGAAAAGAAAACATATTTTAAATCATCCATCAATATAATCACCATATCTACAAATACGCTCTGCAGAGTCAACCAATGCATATTTATCCTTATTCAGACTTTGCATTCAGCAAGATGGGAGAAACTTACATGCATTATCAGTGTATTGTATAAGTTAATCCAGAAAGCGAGCCTCTCGTTGCAGTTCAGATGGATAGGATTTACTTTTGCAAGTTGCTCGACAAGTATTCTGTTATTCCAAAGAGAGAGAAAAACCAAAAACAAAAACAAAGAACTGCCATTCATCAGTTGATTCAAGTCTTCAAAAGGATAGCAATTTAACCATTCAAAAAGTATGTCAAAGGTTCCTGAGGACGTTAAATATGTTTCCGCTTACCTAACTTGTCCATTTAAAGTTTCATTTATATAGTTTGAACTGAATATAAAATACCAGTTTCAGACTAAAATACTTTGCAGATTAAAGTGGAATATCGAGTTACCATTTGAACCTCTCAATAAACAATCTATGAAGAAAGAGGAATATTCTACATTCGAATATCAGGACCATTTACGGTTTAATTTGCACTTGCTGGTAATAACACCTTAAAGTGTAAGATATAAAAATAAAAAATAAAAAAAGAGGTCTTGGTTTCGCAAAAGAAGCAAACACGAAAAGTACGCGCCAAAGGATGAAATGAAATTTGACCTGAATTTCCTCAGTGCCCCGGCAGCATATTCTAATTGCTTTTTCCCGACCGACATCCAAGAAACTTCAGTTGCCAACCCATAGTTCCCAATGTCTGCCCAACTTAATTTTCCACGAACTCGGTACGGATCACAGACATTCTCAAAGGCCAACACTTCAGGGTTACTTTGTATATCAACCTGTGGGCTGTGCATCCATGACGAGATCACCGACCGTTCAGATGACCACCATGACAAATTTGAAAGGTGCCCACGTGGCGACAAAGACGAGCAGTTGTTCTCTAGGGGATCTGATTTAGATGTCATAGCAGAATCTGCCAAAGACATGAATATATTCTTCATGCATCTAACCATCTCTTCTGAAAGTTGGTTCGGATTATCCCAGAGGCCTTTCGATGGCATCCCCTTAGGAAGCTTCCTCAACTCAGGAGGTCGGCAGGATTCGGAGTCAATCTTATTGGATGTTCTCACGTCATTGCAAATTGAAACTGAATCCTCTGTATTCTGTCCACAACATAAACATGTTAATGTCAACTTTCACCAACAAAAAATTTTTAGAAAGGAAAAGCGTACAAATTCTCAGACAAATTCTCAGACAGAGACTCGTACATTTATTTAACCAACCAAAGAGAGGAAGGAAAGAAAGCAGGAGATGGACCACATCGAAATATCTTAAAGGCAACATGCAAATCTTTAAAGAACAGAATGGAAGAAAAGTAGGGAAAAGAATAGCACAAAATCAGACAGTAAACCTTATTCTACCAAGTGTTCTATTTTCCTTTTTTCCTTTTAATTACTGCCAATTTTTCTTTCCTTCCGCAAACACCAATGTGAGCGTGAACTGAAATTTCTCTTCCAGCTTAGCTTCAGTTTAAATACGCATCAAGCTGTTACAGGTCTAACTCTACAGTCATTCCAACCTTCTACCCACACGCATTATGACAGCCATTTGAACGATATTCAGTAGAAACAACATTAGTTTCTCCTCTCATTCTGTTTAATTTCAGCAACATGACTCGGAATTTTTGGCTCTTACCACCACAAACTAGTACTGAAAAATGCAAGAGTGTCAAGGAAAATATCCCGACAAACTAAGGAATTTAGGCATCCAACTGAGTACTATGGCTAATATACAAGTTAGATTGACATTCTGCAATTTCTTAAATAAGACGTCCATATTTCGAGATTTCTTTCAATGGTCTCTTGACATTTCAGGCAAGTATCAAGATGTCCCATGAACAGAGTTAGAAGGGAGTCGCATCTATTAAAGCCACTATATTGAATGACAAGTGATACTTTTTAAGTGTTTCCTTTATGGTAATGTCACTTATTACGATACAGACCACATACAAGTTGTCAAACAATCATCACAACTTAAAACTACCTGCAAGAAAAACAAGAAAGATACCTCAATTGCTGACGGCACAGACGATGATTCACCACTAAGTTCTAATTCTTGATCTTTCAACTCCTGGTATGAGCTATCTTCAAGACATGGTTCGGGAGTCGAATGCTTTGAACACCTCGAAGAAGGCGAAATCTGAATGGAGTAAGAATAAGTCACAATTATTATCTCATTCGTCATGGCAAATAATTTGGCATAAACATGATGTCATCTCATTCCACAGCTTGTTAAGTACTATGGCAGTCTAAATCTTGTATAATCACTCTCCACTCTCGAAAAAATAGATTACCCCTAAAGGTTAGCTGATGATGTCTTTGATTTGTTGTCTTTTTTTTTTTTTTTTTTCCTTTTTTTTTTTTTTTAAGTTCTCAAACGAAACAGCCTTTGATTTGTTGTCATGAAAATCATAGCAGCTAAAGCATGGATACTTGACCTCTAGGGTCGGCTATCAGATCTAGAACATCATTCAATATTTGTATAGAAAACCATGGTTAAGGACAAGAGGTTATACCGAAAAATTTGTAAAGTCAATGCACCGAGGAGATGCAATCTGAGGAGATGGATGCCTTAGGCGATATTCCGCAAGCCTTCGTTCGTTTCTTTCTTGACTAAGTTGAAAATGCAAAGATACGATCTCTTCTTCAAGGTTTGAAATAGTAACCTCCAATGCTGCAATGGTGGACAAGAGTTCCTGGGCCTGTAAAAGCGATAATGACAAAATAAGAAAAATGAAAGAAAAAAGGATGAAGACTCATTGCAATCAATTAAATAAAAATAATAATAATGTTTAATCTTATTGAAGTATCCATATACACATCCACAAGTTAACCACACCCAACTCAGACACCAATTTTTAAGGTAAAAGTACGTTAACGTTCACATCCATTAAAAGGTTAAGAAGGAACTTGTTTCTGAGTGAGTAACTTTACAAACTGGTGTAGGACTGTCAGATGCAACTCAGAACTTCGAATGCAATTAGATTGGCTAAAGAAACCTCAAGTACAACTACAACCTAATTAGCAACTCAGACAACAAATAAAAACAGTTCAGCAGAATAACATATCCAATCTGCCATACTCTTAACGGCCGAGTGGAAAGGATGACAAGCAACAATGAAGCTCTTCTTCCTATTGTAAATGCTAAAAGATTCTCCTAAGCTAAGCAGGCATATGCAAGTTCTCAAAATAAACCTTGTGTGTTCTCCACTCGCTCGAAACCAGAAGTTGCATGGCCATTTAATTATTCTGCTGGGACATTGATTTAAGGAGATCTATAACCAGTAATGTTCGCTTGACTAATCACATATATAGAAAGTACCAAGGTAGAAGAAGATAAAACAATTAAAACAGTAACATACATAGTGAGGGAGGCATGATGGACTCAAGATTTTAGTAGGACTTTTTTTGATAGCATTTTCCAGAACAGTATGCAGCTCCATCTCTTCTCGCAGCTGCTGCTGTAATTTCCGTACCTATGTCAAAGGCACCTATAAGTGAGTAGTGGTTATAACCATACGTTATCAAAACCATGGAAATGATCAGAAAGCAAGATGCTTGCAATCAGATTACAGCTAAAAGCAAACTGAAGCATATATAAGTATAACTTAAATATAAAGATCTGTTGCGTGCAACCAAATTTGATAGTGAAGCAACCATGAAAAGACTGGTTGTCACAAAAATATGACCAATGAAAACCTCTTAAGAAGCATATACATACTTTCTGCCTGTTCGCTTTAATATGAATGAGTTCCAAACTTTCAAGCATATTCTGGCATATACAGCAGTAATTACTCTTAGGAACCCATTAGGTAGAACTCACCCTTGCAAAACCGGCTTGCAAGGGGAGGGGACCCAAGGGCTTATAAACCCACTATTTATTTTATAATCTTTCCATGTGGGAAAATTAATATCTAACAAATACTTTGAAGGCCCCTGCCTTCAAGTGTAACTCGCATGACAGATTTTTCAACTTAAAAGCCCTAAAGTTTCACCAAAACTAGGCTAGACCCAGAACAATCTGCTATGTCATTTGGCGCAGTATTCATGAAGACATTTTTGCTACATTAGTGAAACATAATCTTATTTAATAACATAGATATTCCTACGAAGCTTAGCACTCAAATATTTGATCATTCTTCCTAGGAGTGCTATAATCACATCGGGTAATTTTTACAGGAAAAAAAAGATCACAGCAAAGTGATTATGCTCCAATAAACGGCATAATACCACTATCACAGGCACTTAATGCATTGTGAAGCTAATACTATCAAAGCCATTAATATGTAATTTCCGGGCATTTGACTTTGACCTTTCATAGAAAGTCCCAAAGACGATGAACAGATAGATAGTAGAATTCAGAGACAATAATGGCATAAGGCATATTGGGTCTTCTAGTTCTAGGCAGTTGAAGCTTACATCCTGTTCAAGTTGGAATCTGTAAGGGAAAAGATTGTTGCTTTTAATGTAAGATCCAAGCCTTCTGGCACCTTCTCCGAGATTGCTCACCTAAAGACAATTAACAAAAGAAAAACAATGCACCTTAACTTAAGAGATTTATAGGCTTACTGATAGATAGAAAGAAGAAATGTCTTTCCCTACCAGAGTAAGCATTTCCTAGTCTAAGTCTGGGAAGACAAACTTCCCTAACCAAATACTAAAGAAAATGCATCCGATTTTAGCAAAAAGATGTTCACACACAATATTTCTTAACATTCACAAACCCCAACTCCATGGTTCACTAAAGAGATATCTACCCAGTAGCACCCACCTCTAAAGATGAGACGTCACCAGCAGCATAGACGATTTCTGAGCTACAAATCAGACCAGAATGTGAACAATGACGGAGCGAATCACTGTAAAAATACAACAAGAAGACAGAGGAAAAAAAAAAGGAAAATTAAAATTAAAAAAAAAAAAAAAAACCAATACTTAAGCAGGAGATGGTGGAGAGATCAATACTTACTGGGCTAAGGAAGTTTGCAAAATTGTGGAGTCACACATGTTGTTATCATGGGGGGTTCTGGCGTTTATCACATAAATTAAATCCCTTACTGAGACCAGAAGAAGATAACTATGACAATGTAGTCATTTACAGACAAGCATCATCATAAATCCTGCAAAATTCCCTCCAAAGCATCAAACATTCTTTGCTCTTTTGGCATTTCAAAGGAAAAAAAAGTAGTTGAGAATCTAAAACAAGTCTTTTTTTGTTTTTTTTTTTTTTTTTTTGGTTTTTTGTCGCTCAACAATCTCAGGCTAATGTGAAAGACAGCAATGCATAATGAGATAGATGCAGAACTAGGAAAGGCACTGTGAGGCCTGTGAGTTTCATAATAAGGACAACGAATTCATGAATGCACAGCTACCAGTCATTTTCAAACACAACCCTCCAAACTTATAAGCACAACTTTGTGAGCCCAGATTTCTGTTTCATGATTAACATCCAATGCACTAACCAAAAGTCCAAAAAAAAGGGAGTGAAAAATCGAAAAATTGACTAATAACACATGCATTATTAGTGCCGTCATGTATTTACTAAAAATGCATTTCACACTCCATAAAATTCAGAGCTCAGCAAAAGGCAGTAGTAAAATTTGATACTTACAGCTACAATCATATCATAGTCTCCAAAAAGAAAAGAATGCACACACACACACACACACACACACACACACATATATATATATATTTCGGAAAGGGTTTGTAAAACAGTGCAACGAGAATGCTAAAAAAGAAGAAAAAGAAAAGTGGGGCGCCTCCCAAACCCTCATGCAAGTCAAAATCATAAAGTAGATTCCACTAATGAGTTAAATAGGAGGAAATCCACAAACCTACCCTCTCAAAGTCTTCTAAAAGCTCACTTGGAGAGAGTAGACGTGGTTGCTTTTTTTTTTTTTTTTTTTTTTTTTTTTTGGCAAAAGTAATGGCTATGGCATTTCACACATATCATAATCCAATGGTGAAAGCTGTGTTTTCAAAAGCCAAGGCAAAAAAGGCATAATATATGGGTTATGGGGTTTTTGGTTTTTTTTGGCTTCGCAAAAAAGAAAAAATGCCTACAATAAATACGACATGATTAGGTGAATCACTCAAAGAAAGAACAAGATGTGAACACAAATCCAAAGGATTGAGCTTTTGCGGTCCCCTATTTTTGCCCCAAAAGGCCCCTCCACAGTCCACACTCACCCTTCAGGTTTTACTCATATCAGTACTCAGTAGTCAGCTTTGAAAATAATAGATCCCTCTATTTTTTTTTTTTTTTTTTTTCCTTTTTCTTGGGGAAAAAAGGAAAAGACCCAAAATGAAACTTGACAAAATTGAGGAATTTAAAGTACATTTATGCTACCCTTTCACTAAAACTTAAAAGGGTCCTCATTTTTTTCCTTTTAATTTTTTTCGGGTTTTTTTTTTTTTTTGCCGCCCGGGGGGGGGGGGGGGGGGGGGGGGGGGGGGAGGAAAAGCAAAAGAAAAAGATAAATAAGGGAAAAGAAAATAACCTTAGAAGAGGAAGATTCAAAATAAAAATGGCGAAGAAGAGATATTCCCCAGGACGATTCAAAGTTGTCTCTTTTATCAAAAAAACAACTTCCAGCTTTTGAAATGGAGTTGTCAGTGTCACATCATCTTCCAAAGTTCAAATCTTTTCTGATTCATTCCTTATTTATAGCAGCAGCAGCAGGAGAAGAAGAAAAAGAAGAAGAACAACAACAACGACGACGACAGCAACAGAAGAAATGACAAAATATTCTGGGACTCGGTGACTCAGTAAAAGCAAAGAAGAAGAAGAAGAAGAGAGATTTTCAAATCTCACAAAGAAACAAAATTGTTTGGGAGAATCTAGAGCAACTTAACTAAACGACGACAATATTTGACTAATATCAAGTATAAAGAAGAGGAGGATAAAGACAACAACAGTTGTTTTTCTTTTATTTGTTTATTTAATTTATTTATTTGGGTCGATTTTATTATGCTTGGAGACACACACAAACTCCATGATTTAGGATTTGTGTTTGAATTTTGGAATTACGAGGTGAAAGAGAGAAGATACCCAGATGCATCCGGAAAACCATGCGTTTGTGTAATGTGTTTATGGTTTCTTTCTTTTTTTTTTTTTGAAATTAATGGTTTCTTTTTTTTTTTTTTTAATGAACGAATGAAGGGTGTAACGTGTAATCTTACATTGGGTATCTGAATAATATTTTCCACCGTGTCTGGGAATGCGTGAACCATAATTATTGCCTGGACGAATATGAGCATTGAATAGTTGGTCTCTTTTTTTTTTTTTTTTGGTAAATGAATAGTCGGTCATTTGGTAAAATGGGAAAGTGGGAATTTTTTTTTTTTTTTTTTTTAATACAAGTTCGGTTGAGTATGAGTCAGGGTATTGTTTACAACCATTCATGCTACTTGTGTTCAATTTTTTCAACCTTAACTTTTTTTTTTTTTTTTAAATAATGTTAGGGATCGTTTTTATTGATGTTTTTAGATGGAATTTTACAACTTAACTTCAAAACTCTCAAATTTATACCTTATTTTTCAAAAAACTTAGGGCCTGTTTGGTCATGAGTTTATTCCAAATTTTTTTTTGTCTTTTTCCTAAAAAGTTTTTGTCTTTTTCCTAAAAAGTTTTTTGTCTTTTCTGAAAAGTCAATAAAATTTACTATTTAAACTTATAAATCTTAACTCAAACTTACACACCAAACAGGCCCTTAAACTTTTATTTAAAGTCGAAATAAATTTTTTTTTAATTACATATAATGATTAAAAGAATGAAACAAAATTCATATTATATTTTTTCTCAATAAATTTTAAATTTTCTCTACCTATTTATAATAGTTCGTTTCTAATTCACAATTCAACAAAGCACACGTTTCAATTTCAACCTCTAAAACTCCAACTACAACTATTATTCTAAACAGATCCTTATATTTATTTTCTTTTTTTCTTTTCTTTTCTCTCTTTTTTTTTTTTTTTTTTTTTGGTCTGTGCAGCTAAGAAAGTGTTTGAACATTAGGGATGTTGCTTTCAAATGAGGTCATTTATTGAGAGAGAGTGATATGGGACTTGGGTGTGCAGGAGATGTGTGGTTAACTCAAAACTTTCCGGTTTTAATAAGTATCTGTTTGGACTTCTAATTTCCAATCCTCTTTTTCTTTTCTAAGCATAACAAATTGTAAGACGTCCCTATACAAAATAAACAAATAAAACAAAGTAAAAATAAAAATGAACATAAAAATAAAAATCGATGTGAGGATGATGTGATTTTATATGTTGATGACGTGATAATTATGTGACTGACGTGTGTTAAGTAAGGAAATAAATTTGAGTTTTATTAAAAGAAAATTTGTTAGTAAAAATCAATTGTAAATCTGTTATTTTCTAGAAAATCCAAGGAATTCTGTGAATTTACCAAAAAAATATGCTATTATTTTTTTTTTTTTAAATCTGTTATAAACTTTAAATTTACCTATAAAATATATTATTTGTTACAATTCCTCAAATATTATACATTCATAATTATAACTACCACGCACCACTTTCTATGATAAGTTAATGAATTCAGACCAAATTCTTCACTTAAAAAAATAATTAAAAAAGAAAGAAAGAAAAGATAAGAAAACAACTAGACCAAATTCTTCTGATAAGTTAATTAGAAATGAAAATTTGAAATTAAAGTGGTTGATTTTTTAAAAACTAATTATAAATTTTAATAATATTTAGAAAAGATAAAAATTAAAAAAATAATTTAATTAGAATTAAATTTAAATACCAAATGAAAGCTAAGAAATTTTACAACAATCTAACACAAAAGGCAACTGTCAAAACTATAATCATTTTCCCAAATAAAATGTTGATCATCAACGGACAGGAGGAGACTCACGTGGCCCCAAAAAAACTCATGGACTATTTTGTTCGATTGAGTATTGCTTTGCTTTTTTGATCAAGAGATTTGCATAGCTTTTTTTTTTTATTTATTTATTTTTTTTTAGGTGAATAAAGAGATTTGCATAGCTTGCAACTTGAAGCATGTGGTGATAGTAAACATATATATATATATATATCAAACATTTTGATTATAACAAGTTATATTTTATTTTTCTTTCCATAAAAGAATTCTTACTTTTATAAACCGACACTGCAGAATCCCATAATATCTTTCGATGTCTTGTATTATATATTTCAAAATTTTTGTTTTTCAATTTGAGGTGTGTAGAAAGAGACACCAGGACATGTTAGGACATTTGCAAACATCATTTTAAGAAGTGCTAAGTATAAACTCTATTTGCAGACTTTTTCAGATATTTATATATAAATCAACTTTTTGTCGAACGTTGAATATTTATTTAACTTATTTATTTGAATTTAAATATAAAATTTACTAATGTATATGATAATTAGATAGTTTTTATAAAAGATAATACTTAAATAGTATAAACGTGAAAAAAAGTATGATCCTTTAAAAAGTAAAAATTTATTATTTACATTTAAATTAAATTATTTTAATCAAATGCTTACGTTCCAATAATTATGTAACCAGATACACATTTCATTTCAATATAATGATGAACTACTTTATCATCCGTTTGAAAACTACATTTATTGTGTACTGTGTTAAAATATAATCTGACAAAATACAATGTGTGTTTGGATGGATGCTATTTTTCTTGCATTGTATTAAATAAGGCCATTCATCGGTCAGTGACCGATGATTTTTGTCGGTTTGGTCACCAGCCGACGTCGTCAGTTTCTGGAAATACAGAACTGAACACCGACCGATGGAAGTACGAGCCGATCACCGATCCAAATGATCGGCTTTTTGGGGGCGACGTCCCTCAGTTTCGTGACAGTGGCTGCAAGTCCAACGGCTGTGTTGGAACTAAGAAAATAGAAGATGGAGTCAGTTGTACACGTGAAGAAGAAAGCAAATAAAATTAAGGGGGAGTTTGGTTCACCTATCCAACTCCATCCAATTCAAACTTTTTTTGTCTTTTTCTCAAAAAAAATTTTATCTTTTCTGAAAATTCAAAAAAATTTACTGTTGAAACTTAAAAATCTCAACTCAAACGAATCCTAAATTAAAATGTTTAGCGAAACGGTATTGTTTTCCTTCCACAAGGATAAATTAAAAAATTGGGCTCGACCTTTAGGCTGGGCTGGGCTTGGGCTCTAGGGTTTCATGTGTTGAAAACAAAATCAAAGGAGATGAAAGTTTATAGAGAGCAGCGGCTGAGAAATACGGGGAATAACGTACGCCGGAGAAGGAAAAGAAAGGAAGAGAAAGGAAAAGGTCACCGGAGCCGGAGAAGAAGAGTACTTTCGGCCTGTTGCGTTTGGTCTCGGTTTCCTGACTACCAAAACCGTCTACCGACCGTCATGCATTCGTCGATTCGGTTTCATCGACTGCCGCAAACCGACGGCTCCGGTGACCGTTTGCGACGGTTTTATCGGGCGGGTTCAGTCCTCCGTCGATTTTCGGTTAGTCTGTACAACCCTAGTCAAATGTAACGTATATTTGGGTTGTTGGCGAGTGAAAGAATGAGATGTGATGGTAAAATTACAAGAAAAAGATAAATGATAAATAGTTATTATATTGGATTAAAATTTTTATTGAATAGAATATAGAGATACCCAGACATATATTGTATTATACTGAGATATAACTTAGGATGAGTGATGTTTCCAAAAAAATACTATTAATAGTTCATCCAAACAAATGCCTATGAAGTGTTTGGTACAACATTTTAAAATTTAAAATTTCATCTTATTTCAAATCTAAACCCACTCTTTTTTTTTTTTCTTTTTTCTTTTTCTGAAATATGCATCATAATCATTGTCTTAAGGGCACGTTTACAGAATTAGATAAAAGAGTTTAATAATCTATCAATGAATCTATTTACTTGAGGAATTAAATTCCTATTATATTATTTACTTTCTAAAAATTATAAGGATTGAAAATATATTTAATGTAGTTACAAAATTATTCCTAAATGAAAAATAATAAGTAAATAAGAATAATGGTATATTTGGTATAAAGTTATTTACTTTCTATTTTTTAGGGGAATGAATTTATTTCCTTAGATAGTAGATGTGATACAAGTTCCTCCTTATGAAGGAAATTAATTACATATTTTTAGGTGAAGTACACGTCATTTAATTCCCAAATACAAAAGTAAATACTGAAATTTAAAATCTCAAATACAAAAATAAATACTGAAATTTAAAATCAGGAATTTGGAACGTGTTTACTAATGAATAATTCAATTCAGGAAAAATGAATTAAATTCCTGATTTTAAATTCCAGTATTTACTTTTGTATTTGGGAATTAAATGACGTGGGTCCCACTTAGAAATAGAGAATTAATTTCCTTGATAAGGGGAATTTGTCTCTCACCTATTACCTACGGAAATAAACTTCTTTCCCTAAAAAATAGAAAGTAAATATACCAAATATACTATTATTCTTATTTAATTATTTTTTTCATTTAAAAATAATTTCGTAACTACAAAATTTATATTCTCAATCATTCTAACTTTTAAAAAGTAAAATAAAAAAAATTAAGAATTTAATTTCTCAAATAAATAGATTCATTGATAGATTAGTAAACACTTTTATTTAATTCTGGAAGTTAATTTCGTGTAATTTATTTTCTTTTTTCATGAAATTAATTTTCTATTTTTAGAATTCTCGATAAATAAACGTGCCCTTAATACGAATTTTCTTTAAGGCAATGTGCCAAAAGGTTCTTAATTAATAAGGCAGAGCCAAATTAATAAGGCAGAGCCACATTATGTAAGAGAGATTGTAATATCTCTTATATTACGATTGGGTAGTGGAAACAAAAGTCCCACATTGGAAAAATACAAGCAAGCATAGTAGTATAAAATAAAACATGTGAAGTGTAAGAATTACTAATGTATAGTGAAGACTATGCTACTACTATGCACCACCACACGCGCGCGCGCGCGCGCGAGGGTGAGGGCGATTGGGCGTTTAGGGCGCTTATTAGGGCGCACTTTGCACTTCGCATGTACGCATCGTCGCAAGGAGTCAAGGAGCATTCTCTTTTTTGAATGCCGTGTTTTTCCAAATTAAATCTGGACCGTTGATTTGATCGGACGCGATCTAACGGTCGAATTTGATTGATTTCAGATTTAATTTAAACCTAACGGTCATAATTAATTCTGATGACCAACAGGTATGTCTGTTGAACAAACAGATACGTTGTTACTGAAAAGGCACCTTTTAATTTAAAAAGATATGATTGTTGTATCTGTTGCAATTGTTAGGTCAAAAGGTGCGATTGTTGTATCTGTTGCAATGCTTCATGAACAGGCATATCAAAGGCCATAAAACTCCAGTTTCTGATATTAGTTTCATATCTTGTTCTGGAATTTAATAAGATTGCTACTTATTAAATTTGTGGGTTTGTTGTATCTTGGAGGTAATTTGCCAAAACACCCGATAGCAAACTGTTTATAGTGGGGGCAAATAAAACCTTAAGGAAAGTATTTCCTACGCCTCAAACCCTTCGATCTTCTCTATTATATTCCGTTTCTTTACACCAAAACAGTTTTCCACCACCCACTGTCTTCAACAATCTTAAGGTTTTATTTCTATGGAGGCCGGAAAGATGACTTCGTTTCTGACTCCTGATGTCAAACTTGATCGCTTTGATGGGACGAATTTTACTCGTTGGAAAGGAAAACTGTTTTTCCTTCTCACAGTTCTGAAAATTGCATATGTCCTGGATCCGAATCTTCCTCCAATTCCTGAACCGAAAGATGACGATTCTGAAGCATTGAAGGCCGAAAGGAATAAGAGGCAAGAAGACGAAGTGATGTGTCGAGGACATATTCTGAATACTCTGTCGGACAGGTTGTACGACCTCTACAATTCAATGGAGAGTCCGAAGGAAATTTGGAATGCACTCGAATACAAGTATAAAACAGAGAAGGAAGGTACGGATAAATTTCTCATATTAAAGTATCTCGAATTTACTATGGTTGATACCAAGTCTGTTTTGGATCAAATCCATGAGTTGCAAGTTCTAGTCACGAAACTTAAAGAATTGAAAGTTGAGATTTCTGAATCATTCCTAGTGGGGGCTATTATTGCTAAATTACCCCAAAGTTGGAATAGTTACAGAAAGAAACTCCTTCATAGGAGGGATGACATAACTTTGGAAGAATTGCAAAAACATTTGAGAATCGAAGAGGAGACTAGATCTCGTGATCCAAAGAATATTTCTCATGATTCTTCTAAAGTTAATGTCGCTGAAGCGAGTAAATTCAAAAAGAACTTCAAAGTCAATAATGATTCGAAGTTCAAAAAAAGTCGAAAGATGGTTCGACGAAGTTTTCTGGAAAATGCTTTTTCTGTGGAAAGATAGGCCATCGTCAAAGTGACTGCAGATTCAAGAAGAAGAAGGAAGAAAACAATTCCAACAAAGTCAATGTGATCAAGAATCAGTCTGAAGAAATCTGTGCTATGGTTTCTGAAATGCAAATAGGCATGATCGTTGAATTGAACATGGCTGCTGCGACTAAATCCTCTGATTGGTGGCTAGACTCCGGTGCTACCATACATGTCTGCAATGATAAGGCATTGTTCTCTTCATATGCAGAAGTTAAGGATGGTCAATCGGTTCTCATGGGAAATCACAATGCTGCCAAAGTTGTTGGAAAAGGAAGCGTTGATCTTCAATTCACTTCTGGAAAGAAACTTGTTTTAAACAATGTATTTTATGTTCCAGAAATTAGAAAGAATCTTGTATCTGCTAGTCTGTTATGTAAGAATGGTCTGAAGGTTGTATTTGAATCTGAAAATTGTATTCTCACCAAAAACGGGGTTTTTGTTGGGAAAGGATACTCATGCGATGGAATGTTCAAACTCAGTCTTGATATTAATAAAATTATGAATTCTGTTTATATTGTTGACTCCTTTGATACTTGGCATGCTCGTTTAGCACATTTGAATTTTAGATCTTTGAAATATATGTGCAAGCATGGTTTAATTTCATGTAGCAATGTTAGTCATGAAAAATGCGAAATCTGTATTCAAGCAAAAATGACTAAGAAACCTTTTCCTAAGGCAGAAAGAAATACACAAATATTAGATTTGATACATTCTGATATTTGTGAATACAATGGTAATTTAACTCGAGGAGGGAAAAGATACTTTATCACTTTTATAGATGATTGTTCTAGATTTACATATGTATATCTATTGAGAACAAAAGATGAAGCCTTTGATAAGTTTAAACTTTTCAAGGCTGAAGTTGAGAACCAAAAAGAAAAGAAAATAAAAATGGTTCGAAGTGATAGAGGTGGTGAATATTTTTCAAATGATTTTGATGCCTTCTGTGAAGAGCATGGAATTATTCATCAAAGATCCGCTCCTTTTACTCCTCAACAAAATGGTTTGGCCGAAAGGAAAAATAGGACCTTCACAGATATGATTAATTCTATGCTTCTAAATGCTAGATTGCCAAACAATCTGTGGGGGGAAGCCTTACTTACTGTATGTCATGTTCATAATAGAATTCCTTCTATGAAAACACATGTATCTCCATATGAAATGTGGAAAGGTAGAAAGCCTAATTTGATGTATTTAAGGGTCTGGGGCTGTTTAGCCTTCTATAGATTGCATGACCCTAAATCTTCAAAATTAGGACCTAGAGGGATTAAAAGTGTTTTTCGTGGGATACGCAGAAAATTCCAAGGCATACAGGCTGTTGAATTTAGATTCCAATGTAATTGTAGAATCACGAGATGTTGAGTTTATTGAAAATAAATTTAATAATGATTCTACATGTGAATTTAAATATGATTCTAATTCACCATGTGACTTAACTCCTGGTTCTTTCATTAATAACAAAAGAAAAGAACTCGAATTTCAATTTGAACCAAGGAGAAGTCAACGAGAAAGGAAAGAAAAGCTATTAGTGTAACGACCCGCCTAGCACAGGCCGTTACCATACATACATACTTACATACTGAACTTCTTATACTTACTTACATACTTATGAAAACAGCGGAAATTTTTTTTTTTTTTTTTTTTATGGCATACTAGTGCAACATATAAAAGTATCTTTAGCAAAATATTTACCATAACATAAATTCATAAAGAACAAAACGCGTAGCAGCTAGATTTCCCACATTTCACAGTTTGCCCCGCCATGCCCTTCCATCTTGTATCAACCATTGCTGACGGTTGCTTACCTACAGCATAAACGTAAGACAGTGAGCTTTCGCTCAGCAAGTACAACCTCCTATACCGCGATAAAAACAAACATAATTTATCCTTACATATTCTAGCTTAACTTATCATGCATATCATATCATTTCTTATCTTCATTCATCATAACATAACATACATGTCGTAATGCATGGTCCATTTATGCTTATTTTATGCTCAATTCATGCTTAACTTACTTTCATTTCTTATCTTACTTATGGGCCCTTTACTTGTGTGTATGTACCGGGCGCGCGACTATGGAGTTGTTGGGGCGGCCAAACCATTTCCAACTCAAACCATAGTCCAACCCGACCTAACGCGGGTCGGTACAACACAGGCGACTTGCTCGCCATCTTACTTTCTTTTCATCTTGTCATGTCATACTTGATCTTATTATTCTTATAAGATTTTGTGAACATGCTTCGTGTTCTCATACATACATGCTTCATATCTTAATAATCATAACATTCGTCATGAACTTACCTTGACTTATCATACTTCATAACTTAGCATACAACATAGAATTAACATGGCATATAACATAGCAACAACAACATAACATACAATAAGGCATACACCCTTAGCATACATCTAACAATAACATACTTGGGCAAGTACCACAACAAAGCCTATGCTGTAGGCGGTGGTTGTACTTACCTTTCTTGCTATGTCCTGCGTTGTGCTGCTTCTTCTCAGAGTACAGCTGCAGGTTCCGTCCTGCTCGTTGAAGGACATAGGTGAGGTTCTAATCAGTATTGCAGAATGTTGACAATCTAACCAACATGCTTACATAATCCTAATTGTATGTCCCCAATACTAGATGTCTTACTGGGTTACAAATAGTAACCCTATTAATAGCAACCAAATATGAATTAATTCTTTAAGAGGTTACGTTGAGTAACCTCATGTGCTAAACCCTATACATACTGTTAGGGTAAGGTTACCTTCCTAACCTTGGGCTTTATTATAATTATTGGGTTTCCTTAATTAACCCTATATCTTAGCCCAATTTATTAATCTTAGTATCCTTTAGGGTTATCTTGTCTAACCCTTAAGGTTAATTATAATTAGACTCTTGATCAATCAAAGTTAACCCTATATGGGTCAAACTTGAGCTCTAGGCCTTGGCCTAGTAACTTGGATATTATTTCCGGTTATTACCCGAAATCATTTTACTTACCCAGTTTGGTTTAAAAAATCCATTTTCCATTTCTTTGGAAACTTGGGTAAATTAACTTCAAAAATCTTTTACATAACTCATAAAAATTCATATCCTTGAAATAGGTTTTTTTGAAAAATCATTTAGGGCTGGAAACTGCCTTTGGAACAGTTTCCCTAGTCAAAACAGTGGTTTTGGGAAAAGATATAATTTTTCGGAACTGTTTTTAGAAAATCCTGTACAGGAATTTCCTATTCCCTGCACAATCTTTATAAAACCGTGTCAGTTTAAAAATCCATTCTGATTTTGAAAAAATTGTCTTCACGAAAGTTCTAGCTCTCGAAAAATCTTAAAACTTTCGTGTTTTGAGAAAAATCCAGTTCTGCTTGTATTTGCGTCAGTTTTTGTTAAAAACTGGCTGATCCTGTAAACTGGGTCTGGGCAGACTAGCCACGGATTTTTGTAGAAACGGAGACCATTGGAGCCTCATTTTGGGATTCTGCCCACGATGCCCTCTAGGAAAACTCGTTCAGAACAACTTTTATGTTTTACGTTTTACCCCGTTCGGCCTCTAAAGGCCTCAAATTTCACTTTTCCCGAAACTGGCCAGTTGGTACCCGAACTGGCAGTTTTCGGTTTTAAATTCGTTTTACGTCCTATTTCGTGTAATCTAACTCAACCGATCACGCGGGAGCCTAGATAGCATACATGCAGCGTTTTCTAACATCCCATATGAACCAACATGCAACTCAAACGTGCCCATGCAAACCAAAACCCGCATTAACCTAGCCTAGGTTTGCATGGTTCTAACTTTGCATTACAATTAAACCATTCATCATCCATTCACCCTTAAACTTAGCAGTCCAACATGCACTGCCTAGGGCAGATTGTGGACCAAAAATCAGGGGCATACAACCATTCACATCTAGCATGCAACCTATCAATCAACAAGCATAAACATAACCAAATCAAAGCTATTAAACCAACCCACCCTTAACCCTAAATCAAGCACCACACCTAACCAATCTAGGGCAAAGAAAACTTGAGCTTATGCTCTTACAAATTTCAACTTGAAATACAAATAAATTTCAAATTGAAAGCTTAATTGAAAAGGTTTGAGCTAAAGAAATTACCTTGGCTCAAGGCTAGGGTTTGGGTCCAAAAACTTCCACACCAAGTTGCCAAAAAAAATTTGGTTTGGCCTCAAGATTTGTCCTTCACCTAAGGCTCGGCCACACCACCCTTGAAACACTAAAATTGCAGTTTTTTAACTGCTTTCCCTTGCTCAAAACCGTGGCTGCCCTAGACCAAAAAAAATGGTCTCAAAACTTGTTTTCGGTTGATTGAATCAAACCCGAATTGACCCTAACTTTTCCCCTTAAATTTTGAGTTTCTCTCTTGGTTTTTCCTGCACTTAAACACTCGGCAGCAAGCCTAGAAAAGGCTGGGAAAATTTCTCAAACTCTCCCCTTAGCTTTCCCTTGCAAACCGAACACTAACCTAAGCTTGGTTTAGGAAAATTTTCATTTCTTTCTTGGCTCCCTCTCACTTTCTTTCTCGGTTTGGATGGGCAGAAAAATGGCAAGAGTTTGGCTAGATGTTGTGAAAAATGAACAAGGACCACCCCTATTTATAGGCAAAAGGAGAACTTTTTAAAATTCAATTTTGACCCCTAAATTTTTGAAAAATTTGCCAATTGGCATGCAAGGTGGCCGGCCATTCCCTTGTGGAAGAAGCAAAATTTTTTCTAGAACAAGACACTTGTCATTCAAGGCTTGGTTCATGGAATTATGATGTCATAATTCCAAATAAGGATGATGTCATAATTTAGAAGGTATATGATGTCATCCTAAGGCCTTGTTTGGCTAATTTTTGAAAAGCAAACCCATTTTAAGCTAACACAGATAAATATAATACTGTGTTTACTAATACACAGTATAATTCAGTACTGTTTTACTTGACTGCAGTCCAAAATTTATCTGCGTAAAAATGGACTGTATAAAATTTTTCTTATACTTCCGAGCCCTTTTGGTCTTTAATTCCTACTAGGTGTGCTTGATTTTCTAAGGTGGTTTTCAAAGCCTATTCATGCTATCTCAATCGTAAAGACGGCTTTTACAGTATTCTTTATTACACAATACTGCAAAGTCACTCCTTTGACCGTTCTTAGTCAAACTTTGACTTTCGTAAAATCATATACTTTTTCGTCCCTTTTTGTCTTAAAAGGTCCGTTGCTAATCTACATAGTCCATTTTGAGTTTTATTGATCCTGAAAACTCATAAAATGTAAGAAAACTCTTAACCGAGCTTCTCTTTTAATAATACCTTGATGGTATACATTTAATTTCTTTAAAAAGAAATAGTAACATTGAAAAATCTAGGTATTACAATTAGCTCCTGATTTCATTTCTTCTCAAGCCTTATCTTTTTTGGTTGAAGGAGATAGAAACAATGTACTCAACAAAATACCCTTATTACTTAATATAGAAGAAGATCCAAAAACATATGGTGAGGCTATGTCATCTAGAGATGCTTCCTTTTGGAGAGAGGCTATAAATGATGAAATGGACTCAATTATGTCAAATAATACATGGATCTTGGTTGATCTGCCTGCAGGATCAAAACCGATAAGTAATAAATGGGTATTTAGAAGAAAGTACAATACGGATGGGTCTATACAAACTTTTAAAGCTAGATTGGTAGCTAAAGGTTTCAAACAGAAACGAGGTATAGACTATTTTGATACATATGCTCCTGTGGCTAGATTAACATCCATAAGAGTGCTAATGGCTATTGCATCAATACATCATTTGTATGTACATCAAATGGATGTGACAACGGCTTTTCTTAATGGTAATCTAGATGAAGAAATTTACATGGAACAACCCGAGGGTTTTGTTTTGCCTGGAAATGAGAAAAAAGTTTGTAAGTTAATCAAATCACTTTATGGGTTAAAACAAGCACCAAAGCAATGGCATGAAAAATTTGATTCGGTTATATTATCATATGGTTTCAAACACAATAATGCCGATAAATGTATTTATTCTAAGTTCGTAGATGATTTTGGTGTGATCATTTGTCTATATGTTGATGACTTGCTTATCTTTGGAACAAACATGCGTGGAGTAAATGATACTAAGAAGTATTTAACTTCACAATTTAAGATGAAAGATCTTGGTGAAGTAGATACTATTTTGGGTATCAAAGTTACGAAAAATAGTGGGGGTTACTCGTTATGCCAATCTCATTACATTGAGAAAGTGCTTCTTAAATTCAAACATTTGAAATTTAAAGAAGCGAATACCCCATTTGATTCTAGTATTAAGTTACTAGAAAATTCTGGTAGAGCAGTTGCTCAACTTGAATATGCAAGTGCAATTGGAAGTTTGATGTATGCAACGCATTGCACAAGACCAGATATAGCATTTGCTATGTGCAAAATGTCTAGGTACACGAGTAACCCTAGCATTGAGCATTGGAAAGCAATTGGGAGGATACTTGGTTACCTCAAAAGAACCATTAATTTGGGTTTGTTTTATAATGACTATCCAGCAGTACTTGAAGGGTACTCTGATGCAAGTTGGATAACTAGTGCAAGTGATAACAAATCCACTTCAGGATGGATATTCACTATTGGTGGAGGGGCTGTATCTTGGGCATCCAAGAAACAGACTTGCATAACTCATTCAACAATGGAGTCTGAGTTTATAGCACTAGCAGCTGCAGGCAAGGAAGCAGAATGGCTGAGAAACTTATTGTTTGATATACAATTGTGGCCACAACCGATGCCGTCAATTTCTTTGTACTGTGATAGTGAAGCTACTTTGTCTAGAGCTTACAATAAGGTGTATAATGGAAAGTCTAGACATATTAGCTTGAGACACGAATACGTGAGGCAATTAATAACAGCTGGTGTTATTAATGTTGTATATGTTAGGACAAACAAGAACCTAGCAGATCCTTTGACAAAAGGCCTAGCGAGGGACCTAGTCAAGAATACATCTAGTGGAATGGGACTGAAACCTATCCTTGAAAGAATCACCGGTGATAGTAACCCAACTTTGTAGTAGTATTACCACTACTCCAAAGTTTAATGGGTAAAAACAAGTTACTGTTAAGTGATCGGTTGAGCACTGAAATTTAAGTTTGTGTCCTTTCCAGGATGTTCAGTGCAAATAGCTACGTGTGGAGGATGAGTATAAACTCTTAATGAAGTTCAAGTCTTGAGTAGCTAAGACATGCAATGAACTTCACCTAAGTGAGCATAAGAAATGGTGCCGTTTCTAACAAGAGTTTGGTTTACTCATGTAAATGCTCATGAAACCAAGATAGAGCACATGGCCATAATAGTGCTATTATAAATGGAACATAATTTTGAAACTGAGATAGCTCATATGTGATGTATTTCCGATACTGACATAAAAGATGAGGTTTAATGCTTTGCACACCTTTGTCTTGTGAGTATTTTGAAGTACAATTACTAATTAAAGGTTTAAATCGAAAGATACCTTTTGTAAGTATGAGTATATCAATAAGATATTGGAGAAATATTACAATCTAGTGGGGGATTGTTAGAGAGATTGTAATATCTCTTGTACTACCATTGGGTAGTGGAAACAAAAGTCCCACATTGGAAAAATACAAGCAAGCATAGTAGTATAAAATGAAACATGTGAAGTGTAAGAATTACTAATGTATAGTGAAGACTATGCTACTACTATGCACCACCACACGCGCGCGCGCGCGAGGGCGAGGGCGAGGGCGAGGGCGATTGGGTGTTTAGGGCGCTTTTGGGCGCTTATTAGGGCGCACTTTGCACTTCGCACGTACGCATCGTCGCAAGGAGTCAAGGAGCATTCTCTTTTTTGAATGCCGTGTTTTTCCAAATTAAATCTGGACCGTTGATTTGATCGGACGCGATCTAACGGTCGGATTTGATTGATTTCAGATTTAATTTAAACCTAACGGTCATAATTAATTCTGATGACCAACAGGTATGTCTGTTGAACAAACAGATACGTTGTTACTGAAAGGCACCTTTTAATTTAAAAAGAAACGATTGTTGTATCTGTTGTAATTGTTAGGTCAAAAGGTGCGATTGTTGTATCTGTTGCAATGCTTCATGAACAGGCATATCAAAGGCCATAAAACTCCAGTTTCTGATATTAGTTTCATATCTTGTTCTGGAATTTAATAAGATTGCTACTTATTAAATTTGTGGGTTTGTTGTATCTTGGAGGTAATTTGCCAAAAACACCCGATAGCAAACTGTTTATAGTGGGGGCAAATAAAACCTTAAGGAAAGTATTTCCTACGCCTCAAACCCTTCGATCTTCTCTATTATATTCCGTTTCTTTACACCAAAACAGTTTTCCACCACCCACTGTCTTCAACATCTCAATACTTGAGATTCGATGCATGAATCCTTCAAACAAACATCTAGTAGATCTAAGGCTTTCTCATCATTCCACAACAACCATGCCTGAAATATATTATTCTTTGCCATTAGATAAGACTGCTAAGATCAAAATAAAGTTGGCACTAGCATATATGTGGACATATTTTTTAATATTTCTTACATGTCCGAGTAGGTTATGGTGGTGATCCGGGAAATTGAAGCTTCTATTCTTTTTTCCACTCACAATCTCCAGCAAGACAACACCGAAACCAAACACATCGGATTTTATGGAGAACTTCCCATCAACTGCATACTCTGGTGACATATAACCACTGTAAGAAGTGTACAGATTTATGTTATGGTGAGTCAATAATCCAACCTCCAATCCAATCCATTTTAAGTAAAGACTGATCCATCATATGATAAAAAAAAAGTCAAAAATAAAAAAAATAAAAAAGAGAGAGAGCTAGCTTCATGACTTACTGTGTTCCCACAACTCTCCTCATTTCAGCTTCTTTTTCATCGTCTCTAAAAATCCTCGCCAAACCAAAATCTGAAATCTTAGGATTAAGGTTGATGTCTAACAAAATATTGCCTACTTTGAGATCTCTGTGAATGATTTGAAGTTTAGAATCCTGGTGAAGGTAAAGAAGACCTCTTGCAATTCCTTTAACAATATCAAAGCGCTTTTCCCAAGGCAATAATGAACTTCTTTTACTATCTGCATATATAACATTTGAACAAAAGTTAACTTTTAAAGTTTTGAAAGAAATCAATGAAAAATTTGGTGTAGATCTTGTCAAGGGGCCCAAACCAAAGATAAAGTGGTCTAAGCTTTTGTTCGGCATGTACTCATAGATCAAAATCCTTTCTTCTCCTTGAATACAACAACCAAGAAGAGCAACCAAATTCCTATGTTGAAGCTTTGCAATTAACTCGACTTCATTCTTAAGTTCTTTGAGACCCTGTCCCGATGTCTTTGACAATCTTTTCACTGCAATTTCTTGTCTTGTCGAAAGGCTTCCCTGAACAATGCGATGGATACGAATATTTCAATTACTTTTTGTCGGAGAAAATAAAAATACTAGATTCGCTAGAAGAATAAAAGAAATTAAAAATTACCTTATAAACAGGACCAAATCCACCCTTTCCTATCATATTTTCCGTTGAAAAATTGTCCGTAGCAGAAATAATGGTGGCCAAATCAAATAGAGGCAAATCTATATCTTCATCCTTGCTTTTACCTGTTAAATTTAACATGTAAAATCCCTAACATAGCGTACTACATAAATGAGAATTAGTGAGTAAGTTAATTTTTTTTTTTTTTAATGCTTTTTTCTTACCTTTTACCCTTTTTCTTAGTTTCCAAGTGATGCACCAAAATGCAATACCAAAGATACAAATTCCGGCTATAACCGAAGCTCCTAAAATGAACTTCAGTGGTTTCCTCTTATCTGCATCTCTGAGTAATCCTGAAATAAGACAGAGCAACAAAAACTATTAACTTTTAATTCAAATCTTAACACAAATGTCTATTTAGTATAGAACTTAAATAAAATTAGGAAGTTCCAAGCTAGACTTACTTATATCCGAGGCAGATAATCTAACGTAGATGTTTTCTTCACTGCCTTTTACATGGATCTCTTTAACATCGATTATATCTCCGAACCACGTCAAACAGCCACTGCCTCCTCTTCTGACATCTGAATTAGCATAAGCTACACAAGAACAGTTCTTCAAGCAAGCCGCCTCGCATTCTTTAAGGCTCATATTCTTGTCCAACCAAAAGTCCAACATGTCTGGCAGTTTCACCCCTACAACCTTCACATACCCCTCGCCCTTCTCACAATCCAAGGGCTTCTTCCTCTTGCATCCACTGGACCAATTGAACTCATTCCACGCTTGTTGGGATTTCGGCGAATAGCCCTGAAAACACTTGCAAATTGGATACTCAGTGGCCATACAAATAGCATTAGCCCCGCAGTATGCATAATTCTCACATAATTCACCGGATGGCACCGAGTACACGACAGACCATTTAGTACTCCCTTTGTGCAAGAGGAGACGCTGCTTGACCCCTGAATAATCTATCCTCACGATTGAAACAGCGAAGTTAACTGTAGACTCGGACATAAGATATGCCTCATCATCGGTGAACACATAAACCAACTTGAAAATTGTCTTGGCAAGCAAATTTAGGCCACCGAACCGAACTCCATTCCATGTCCCCGTCCGAAACTTCCTCGTTGATCCCATGTCAAGTACCACTTGAGGCAGCCCTTTTACACTCATTCTATAAGTAAAGTCCCCTGTGGACGGATCATCAGCACTCTTCCACGATGTTAAATATCTTTCGAAGCCCGTGTTCAAGTCCCATCCCAACTTCATGCCTTCCAACAGTGTGTCCGTCGGATAATTAAAGCTCTGCCATACATAAGCCTCGGAGTTCACACTTTCTTTCTCTTTAAGGACAAGATTTCCCGTGTCCAAAAGCAGACAGACTGGATTATTATTCTCCACGTCCCTCGACACATTCGAGGACCAAACGGCACTCCTTGTTCTGCTGAGAAGAACAAGGTTTCCATCTCCAATGGTCAACTCGCCATTCAAGTCGTTAAGTGGGCTATTTCTGTTGGCAATCCAGACAACCTGGTCAGGTGTACTCTTATACCATATTCCTAAGTACCTGTTCTTCGAATTTCCGGGGGAGAAGAAGCCTAACTCTAAGGTTTGACCGGCGGAAACCAAAGTAGTAGCGTTGCCATCATCGTGGACGATTGACCGGATCGGTGTTATGGCATCGATATGAGCCGCGCTAGAGAATTTCAAGAAGGATTGGAGGGAGACAATGACATGGAAGATGGTGAAGAGATGAAAGGCTACCATTATATTGTCTACAAGGGAAAGAAAGACACTGCAATAGGACTTTGAAATGAATCAATTGAAAGGAAAGAATAATATAGTTAAATTTATGGACAAGAAATTAGTATGGAAAAATCTCCAACTTCATTTTTTTTTAGATTGAAAATATCCAACTCTAATGTCAATATGCATATCTAATAGAATCAATATTAAACAGACGTTTATTAAATGTCTGATATAGCGTCCATATCATATGAAATTATAGAGATAGTTCAAAATTTTAGCAAAAAAAAAAAAAAAAAAAGAGACAGTTCAAAACCATTTTTCTTTTATTTTTATGTGTTATTATCATAAGTGCCCTTTCAATTAAAAGGTCATTCTCATTTTATTTTTTTGAATTTAAATTAAAAACACTTACTTTGCCTTTATCTCGAATTTTGAATTTGATTAGCATAACCCCTTTTGTTATAATTTTATAAAAACCAGATGGAAAAAAAAATTAAAAAAAAAAAGAATAATTAACTTAAAAATTTGAGGGGCACACATTAGACTGATATATATATATATATATATTTTAAGTTGGGAGTGAGGATTCGAACTCTACATTTATGTTGAAATCAGCTGCAATTACTCTTTAATTTTTTAAAAATTTTAGAAAAGAATTAGACATGACGGGAATTGTTCATCATGATACTGTTTCAAAAAAGGCAACTTCTTAAAATAGATGCTTACTTAGCTTCATAATAATAAGCTCTTTCTCAGAAGTCAGAAACTTCAAGCAAAATTTAAAAGCATAATCTTTCATACGAAATTGGTTAAAGTCATTTCTTTCTTCTTTTTTCTTTTTTCTTTTCTTGAAGAAAAGGTGAGAATTCAATATCGAGGATAAGTGGGACATGGGTTTATTATTTAATGTGGTTGGTAAATTTGATAACCTTGACTACTGGGAAAAGAAGTACAATACCACGTGAAGTAGAAACATTAATAAGTTTCACCAAAAAAAAAAAAAGAAAAGAAACATCAATGAGTCAATTATAAAAGTTAGTTCATTAGGAAAAAAATAAAAAATAAAAAATAAAAAATAAACTAAAAATATAAATAATGATTTACAAAAGTTAGTTTCAGAGCCCAAAAAAAAAAAAAAAAAAAAACACAAAAGTTAGTAATGCCACGGGACAGAGAAATGTCTCTTTCAAGAAAAGATCAAAGAAAAACAAAGAAGAAAGTTTAATATTTTTCATAGGCACAGCGGAGATGGATGCACTCCCATCAGGAAAGCAAATGAGACAGACAGTAGTTTTCAATCACGTGCCTCCAACGCGGAAGAAAACAAAATGACTCGTAAACGAAATTTGGAGGCAATACTCTCTGGTCAATAATGCTAATCTATCTCTCATTCTCTCATCAAGGCAAAATCCCTCCACCAATGTTATTTTCCCTAAGAAAGGAGCTAATTTAATGTACATATTCTATGTTTTTCCGCTCAGCAAAATAAAAATGTTACAGTTAAAAAAATAAATTTAAAATTCACTAATAATTTTCATTTTACGTCCCAATCAATTTAGTTAACAAAAACATAAAAATGGTCATTTAATAAACTATCCCAAAGATACAGACTAAAAACACTAGAAAATTACCATTTTGATTCGACCATAGGTCTAAATCTCCAAACTTTTAAATTGAACAACTTATTCTTTCTTGGACAAATTTCGATGTTTTCCCTCAGATAACAATGATTTATAGAAAAATTGAAGCATTGAAAGAACTAATTAGTCTTATATGTTTTTGCTTTTTAAGATTGAAGAAGTTCTTTTTTTTTTTTTTTTTAAATATATTCAGATAGCCTTTTTTTCATTTTGTAAGAGAGATTTTATAAATTAATTTGTGTTTTTAACCCTTTAATTTTGACCTTTGTGTGACACATGACATTTTGTTAACAAAAGTACGGTAAGGGAAATATTTGTTATTGATGTTTTAAAGTTCGGAGAGTATTTTGTGACAAGACCCAAAATTCTAGGTGTAGATGTGAGATATGTTCTCAATTTCTACTAACTAATAAACTAATGACAAAAGGGGAAAAATCTGTGAAAGATTAAAAGTTCAAAGGCAACAAATGTTACAAATTAAAGTTCGGAGGGTATTTCGTCACAAGACCCAAAGTTTGGGGGACAAATGTAAAGATTATCATTCTTTCTTTGAATCTTAGGACATGACGAAATATCAAAAAACAAAGATAAACTAGAAGAGTAATTACAAAACTTAGCCTTTCAAGAAAGGAAAAAAAACTCCAAGTCATTGCGTAAGAAGCAAGAAAATCACTTACCTCGCAGCTGGGAAAGACCCTCTAGGACCGGAACGAACTAGAACCAGATAAAATGTGTGCGTACCAATAAAAATGAAAAAGGCAGAACAAAATTAGAGAGATATACTTATTGTTAAACTGAAAGCAATCAAGAATAATATTTCGAAGAACGGGTTAAAGTGAGCTATTGGTAGCTTTCAAGTGTGCGCAATAACGACCTATATATAGTGATTGCTGGTATAGTTTAACAGTAGTTTTATACTTGATTTCATTGTAGAAGATTGTTTTCATCTATATCTTAAGTAGTATTTGTTTAATTTGAATCCTGAAAAGCCAGTAGATAGTGTGAAAAAATAAAAATAAAAAGAGAGTCATTTTTGTATCATTATTTTGGTTATCTTTATTAACAAAAAACATAGATTGAAAATAAAAATAAAAAGAAAAAAAGAAAAAAACAAACAAACAAACAAACGAACGAACGAACGAAAACCCCTAACCCTTAGAGCGTTTAATTTTAGAGTTTTTTAATTTTTTTTTGAAATTTTTGTATTTACTGTTCAAGGGTTTTTTGGGTTCGTTTGAGAAACTTGATTTTGACAATGAAAGACATTACAAAAATTGTGAATTACAACTCAAATTCCTGATGCCTAAAAGCATTGATACGTGGTAAGTTAACGATGCTACATCTAAGAGGTAGCATAGGTAACTATGTGCTCAGCTGTTAAGTATGGAAAATGAAGCACATTTTTTTATTTTGTTGATTTTTAATTCAATATTTTTTAGTTGTTCATTTGGGATGTTAAACGTTCAATTAAGTCATGAAATGAAGTTTATATTCAAATTGGAGAATGACGCACATAAAAGATTCATGATGTCTTACCTCATTTATTATTGAATGTTTTTATCTACCTAAGTCTTCTCTTTTTCATGTTTTATTTATTTATTTTATTACAAAAATCCACCAAAAGTATCTTTTTTTTTTTATTTAAAAAAAAGTATGAAAAAAATATGTATTTTAATTGTTAAAATAGTAACATCAATTTTAAATTCCAAATACAAGATATTGGCTATATAAAACTTGGATTGAGATTAGATAATATATATTATTGTACTGTAAAAAATTGACACATGACGATCAATAACTTTAGATTGAATAACTACTTCCTTTTTTGAATCCAAGGACATGAAGAAATGTCAAGAAACAAAGATAAAAGAGAAATTCCAAAACTAAACCTTTCAACGAAAAAAAATTCCAAAACTAAGTAATTGCGTAAGAAGCTGGAAAACCTATTACCTCGCAGCTAGGAAAGACCTCTAGGACGGGAGGGACTAGAACCAGAGAGAATGTGCATTCAAAAACTGAAAAAGACAGAACAAATTTAGAAAGAAATTATTATGTTGTTGAAATGAAAGTTATCAAGAATAATATCTGGAAGAACGGTTTAAAGTAAGCTTTTGTAGCTTTCTTGTTTGTAGAATAACTATATTTTCTATAGTGGTTATAGGCATAGTTTAATGTAACTTTCCATCTGATTTCATTCTAAAATGTAAACTAAAAAAGAAAATCATAACAATAAAAAAATATATATATATATATATTTCATCATACATGATTTCCTTGTCAACTAAAAGATTATTTTTATCTATATCTTGCGAAGTATTTAATTGAAATCATGAAAAAGTTAATCAAAAACGTTATTAATAAAAAACGTAGTTATTAAAAGAAAACAAAAATCCCTAACCCTTAGAGCGTTTATTTTAAAGTTATTAATTTTTAATTGTTATATTTCCTATTAAAGGGTATTTTTTGTACTTTTGAGAAAGTAGATTTTTACAATAAAAGACGCTACAAAACTTGTGAACAAAAACTCAATTTCCCGATACCGTAAAAGCATCAAGAAGTGGTAAATTAATGATTCTATATCCGAAAGGTAGCATAAGTAATTATGTGCTCAGCTGTTAAATATGGAAAAATAATTTTTTAATTATTAAAATAATAATATCAGTTTCAAATTCTAGACAAGATATTCATTATCAAAAACTTGGCCTGTGATTGGATACTATATAGTGCTGTAAAAAAAACTGACACGCGACGATGCCCAGAAAGGGATCAGTGTCATATGCCCACTCCCAATCATGTACAGATCAATTTTAACATTGTCTAATCGGCTTGTTTACTTTTGTAGTGGGAGGGTTTTCTACTTATTTAAGGTTGTCATTGCCAGCATAGACATTCTTTTTTCTTTACCAGTTCTTTTTTAATTATGTTTTACTAGGAAGGATTTTAATAATATCTATCTAAGGAATTGATTTTCAAACGCATAGTCTGGAACTTATCCTTACGGACATTAGTTCTTGGTAGTAATGGTTCGTCTATGGTTTTGTCTTGTTTTCTAGTTTTAGGATGGATTGTCCTCATAAAGTGTGGTACATAGTTTTCTTTTGAATTCTGTACTCTTTTTCTTTTTGTCAATAGATTGAGTTTGAGGCCTGATTTGGGTTGGGACATCTAGAAGATGCAAACCTAATTTGAATGTTTTAGCGTCCTTGAGATAAGACATTTCTTATCATCGGTTGAAAAATAATAAATAAACATCTTTCAACCACGGATGGAAAATGTTCAAATATATTGTCTTATTTTCCTATTAATTTTTGCCAATATTTTCTTGACAACCACCAATTTAGTTTTTTAAATATTTTTAGTATTTAGTATTTATAATTATGTGGTCAAGTTCTTAAATTCAAATGATGTAATAAAATATTATTGAAGGACAGTTCTTCATCTTCATATTTGAGTTTCAACCCTCGTGGGTAAGAATAGTCCATCGTTCGTCACCTAGAGAGAGAGAGAGAGAAAAAAAAACTTTGAATGTGGTCCTCACAACTAATTTATATCAAAATTAGGAAAACATAGTTTGCCCAAATAAAGTTTGGTATATTACTTTTTTTCTTCTAATTTCTGTATTTTTTTTCTTTTATATCAATAAATTGAGTTTGAGGTCTAAATTTTTGGATGGGACAACTAGCAGATACAAATCTAATTAGAATGTTTTTAGGTTGATCAGATAAGGCACTTATTAAAATATCACTGGATATAAATTTTGTGTCATTATCAAAGTGTCACTAAAGCATATCATTAGTCACATTTTAAAATGATATAAAAGGTGTATATTAATGACATTTTTAAATTCTAAGACTTTATAGATTTGTTTTACTTTTTGAGGACGGAAATTCATTAAGGAGGGTAAGTTGTAATACCCAAATTTTTGATAAGGAATTATTATGAGTGAATTAGTTAATTCATCAAAATTTCTTACGCAAATTAAAGTTTAGGTTATAATTTTAACCAAAAGTTATGAAATAATTATGTGGTCAAGTTTTTAAATTCTAATGATGTAATAAAATATTATTGAAGGACAGTTCTTCTTCATATTTGAGTTTCAACCCTCGTGGGTAAGAATAGTTCATTGTTTGTCACCTTAAAAAAAATAAATAAATAAATAAATAGCTTTCAATGTGGTCCTCCTTACAAATTTATATCATTAAATTAAGAGTACATAGTTTGCCCTAATAAAGGTTGGTATATAACTTTTTTTTTTTCCTTCTGATTTCTGTTTTTCTTTTCTTTTATATCAATAAATTGAGTTTGAGGCATTAATATTTGGGATGAGACAACTGGAAGATGCAAATCTAATTGGAATGTTTATAGCTTGATTAGATAGGGCACTTCTTCTAATCATTAAAAACAAACAATAATAATAATCTTTCAACCCACAGTTGGAAAAGTAAAGATGTGTGGTCCTTTCTCAATATTATGTTGATAATTCATTTAAATACTTTTAGTATTTATTATGTGATTAAATTCTTAACTTTAATTGATATAAAAAAAATAATATTGATCGAGGATGTTTCTTCATCTTCGGATTTGAGTTTCAACCCTCGTGCATAAGCGTAAGATTAATAGTCCATCGTTTGTCATCACCCGATGAAAATGATTAAAAACAAAAAAACAAAAAACAGAGAGAGAATCTATTTTGAATGTGGTCCTCACCACTTGTAACGTCCCGACCATCCACGTTGGGCCGACTACGTAAACATGGGCTGTTACTTTACGTACTTAACTTACTTAACTTAGTTTCTAATACTTGAACTTACTGAAAATTTTAGAGTAAATATTTTTTTTTTCCTTTTAAACTTCATTTTAAACTCAAACTTAAATTTGACTTAATCTCATACTTATACTCATACTTATGTATAGGTACTTACTCGAGTACCGAGCTTTCACACTTCATCTAAAAGCTATCATATTCAAACCGTGGACCAAACCCGACCTAGTGCGGGTCAGTACAACACGAGACAACTTATTGCCATCATACTTGAAACTTTTCCTTAACCATATCATTACTTTATTATAACATAACATAACATAAACATATTTTTTTTAAACATATTTTACAAAACATATTTTTCAAAACCCGTGACGGTGTCCATCCCACATTTCACAGTCCGCAGCGCAATCTCTCCACAGTCTTGCATCAAGTATTGCCTGTAGGTCGCTTACCTACAGCATGAATGTAAGTAATGAGCTTATGCTCAGTAAGTACAACGTCCTAATCCGCAAAACATTTTTCTTAAAAGAATGCACGAACCGATTATGCTTTCTTATGTTAACTTGGTTCTGGGCCCCTTACATGTCATACGTGCACGTACCGTGGCATATAGCCATGGAGCGGTTGGAGGCAGCCAGTCCAATCCAACTCAAACCATGAAACAAACCGTTTAACATGGAGTGATTGGGGCAGCCAATCCAATTCAACTCAAACCATAGACTAAACCGTTTAAACCCGCCCTCGTGACAAGTCGGTACGACACAATAACATTAGCTTGTCTTATCTTATCTTTTGACTTAAAAACATGTTCTTACCATATGGTTTAATAATAGTGAACATGCTGCATGATGTCACTATATCAAAACATATAACATAATATCAATTATAACATAAAACCTCCTGACATAATACATCGTAACATAAAATATAATAACCTGATACATCGTAACATAAAATATCATAACATCACTTTATGATTTCTTGAAAAACATACCATGCAACAAAAACGTTTTGTCCATGCTGTAGGCGGAGTTGTGCTTACGTGTCGTCCTACGCTCTTGGTTTATCGTCCAAACATGGCATGACAATAATTCATACTCCTGTTTCCAAACAGGATGTAAGATAAGAGTCATTCACATTCTATCTTACCATAAATTATAATCATTAAATGTTGGTATCCTAACCAACATCCATGAGTAACCCTAGTTATATGTCCCCCACATCTTCTTATGATAACTCAAAACCTAATTCTGCCTTTAACTTGTCATTTTTCCTTGTTGAAGCCGGCTGGCTGTGCACAGGGTCTGGGTAGACCAGGGCTAGGTTTTTTATAAAAACAGAGGCCTTTGGAATGTTATTTCTAAAAACCGTCTGTGCTTCCCCCTAGGATTTTCCATTTTCTTGAGTTTTCCCAAATTTGGCCTCTAAGGGCTTCAAAATCCACTTACCAGAAAACCGTCCAGTTTTGCCCGAACTGGCAGTTTCTTTCTTAAATCCATTTTTATGTTCAAATTACGCGCACCCTACCTCAAACGGTTGCAACCGTGAGCCAACGACAAACATGCAACACTTTCTAACATAAAACCTCATCATCATACATCCATACATACACATGCAAACCCTTGGGTGTTCTTGCACCAAGCTAGGGTTTGTAAATTGGGTTTGCATAATCATACATCAATCAAGCTAACAACCTAACTCATTCAACAACATGTATAGCCTACAACTTCTTAGGCACATTGGGGACATATAACTAACATCATAAAACATACATGCAAACCCTAAAATCATGCAACCATAATCACATAATCATGCATAGCTCATAAATCAAAACCACCCAATTACCTAATCAAGCACAAATCTAAAAATCTAAACTAGGGCATAAGAAATTAAAATGAGCTTATGCTCTTACAATCCAACTTTGGAAATACACTTAAATTTCCAATTAAAGCTTAAATTGAAAAGCTTAGGGAACCAAAGGGGAATTACCTTAATCAACACAAAGGTTGGTGCTAGGTTTTGATCCAAACTTTTTTTCCCCCTTGCCTTCTACTAGAACCGGTCCTCTAGCTTGGAGATCCTCCAAATTTTCGGCCACACTAGCTTGGTGATTCTCCAAATCTGACCACCACTTCCTATCTCTTTCTTTCTTCTTTCTTTCTTTGGGGTTTCGGATTTAAGGGGAGAGAGTGAGGAGAGATTTTGGCATGGTTTTGGGGTGTTTTCTCATTTTGTGAAGCAAAAAGAGCACCCCCCCCCCCCCCCCCCCAATCACCTATTTATAGATGATATATAATTTAATTTTTGGATTTATTTTTAATCCAAAAATTACTTATTAGCCCTTGAAACAAATATATTTGCTCACACCCCCCCATGATGTGGCCGGCCATGGTGCTTGCTTGGAGACCAAGTTACTTGCTCACCAAGCAAGTGTTTGCTTACCTCACCATGCTTACATCATCATGCTTACATCAGCAAGACAATTGCTTGCTCACCAAGCATCCAATGACAACCGGCCATGTGTTGGCTTGAACCAACCAAAAATATTTCCATACTTATTTCTAACTTAATTGCTTGTTTCAAATATAACCAAGCTTGTAACTAATCATTGGCCTAGTTGGAGGCTTGGTTAGGAATATCCATAAATTCCATAAACCAATATTTACATACTTATCCATCATTACTTACTTTTCTTAAAATTACACTTTGGCCCCTAAGGACAAAATATTTACACTTTAGTCCCTATGAGGTGGCCGGCTTTGGTGGAGCCACTTGGCTTCCAATGCATGCATAATTATTCACTTAATTCCAAAAATTCCTTAATATAATTATGCAATCCATTTCCTTACTAACTTAGATAATATCAATATTATTTTTCACTAAAAGCAGTACTGTCATACTGGACTGCAGTCCAGAATTCATCGGCGTAAAATTGGACTGCGTATAGGATTTTCTTAGGACTTGAAGCTACTTAGCCCTTATTGTCATAGATAATGTGTTTGATTTCTCTAGGGTGGTCTCATAGCTTACTATTGCTTATTCGTCCGTAATGACGGTTCATCGCAGTATAATTTTTATACTGTTAATTACACTGCAGTACCGTCTCAGTCAAACTTTGGTCAACCTAAAGTCAACCTTGGTCAAACTTTGACTGGAATAAAAATCATAATTCCTATTATGCCCTTTTTCTCAAAAGGCCTCGTGCTTGACTAAGCAAACTACTACTGAGTCTCATAGTTCATTAAACGAGAACTCAAACATATACTGATATTCAACTCAGATCATGAGCTTCATATCGACATACATGGTTCAATCTTAGATTTTCCTTGCCTTTAAGGAAATCATAGGTTCATCACAATTTTGGGTTCTTACACCACTAGTCATTGTCAATTAATCTTTCTAAGTGAACCATTTATTTTTGTCAAGCCAAGTCATCATGAACTACTTCCCGCACTACTATAAAAAGCTGGCTTAAACAACGGAAATTACATGACGGTTTTACAAAAACCATCGTCTAAAATCTAATTAAACGATGGTTTTAATAAATCGTCGAGTAAAGTCGGAGATTACAAGACGGTTTCAATAAACCGTCGTGTAATCCTCCTTTTAGTGAGGATACGACGATGGTTTTTTACAAAAACTGTCGTCGTATATATGGATTACATGACAGTTTCTAACCAAAACTGTCGTGTAATTGTGAGAGATTACCATAATCTGTGAGAAAAGAAGTTATGGTCAAAGGCTTGGCTAGGGGAAATTAAGGTAGTTTTGTTACCATAATCTGTGAGAGATTGGATTGAAGTTATGGTCTCAATATGAGCAACCCAAGAGAGTTGCGAAAATGGTAGAAAGGAAAGAAGAGAAGAGATCAAAAAGGTTAAGAAATGAAGGTCTTCCATTAATAGGATTCCAACAATATATATAATTAATAGGAATACAACTTTATGTTAGTATTTGGTTCTCTAAATTAGATATACTTGTGCTCATCGAAGACTCAACCAAAAAATCAATATAAATAAAATAAAATAAAACAATAGTAGTAAAAACTCATACTAGTCAATTATGCAAGAGCATTCAACGATCATTTTATCTTTTTATCAAAGACTTCAAAGAAAAACAAACAAAAATTTAACCAATAATAAAACAAAAAAACAAAACAAAACCAAAAAAAATAAATAATTTGAAGAAAAGAATGACAGTTTACTTGGGTACTAATTAATTTAATTGGAACGTTATTTGACTTTTTGGTAAATGATGATTCTTGTATTTATATTTTTTTATGTATGAAATATGACTAAGCAAACAAAAAATATATATATTAAAAGAAATTCTGATTTGATTGTTCCATTACAACAAATACAGGATTCAACGATGACTATTCAACCTTTTAATGTGGTTGAAAAAGGGTGTGACACTGGTGTTTTCTGAATTGCCGTGCGTGAAAGGTTTTGTTTTTGTTTTTTGTTTTTTGTTTTTCCCTAAAAAAACAGTTTTGTAATGCTAAGATTTGACAACGGTATTAACGCACAGATGGATGAGTGTTTTTCAAGAAAAGTTGTCAACTATCAAAATTCACATACCGTAGTCAAATTTTAAGAAATTTCAAATGGAAAAAGTCACACTATATTTTCTCTCATTCTTTTTTATAATTTTAGAGATGCTAATCGTGTTGTGTCATGTCGGTCTAATCCATAATCGATCAGTCTCATACATACTTCGTGTCGTATTGGATAATGCCCATTAAAGTTTTGTGATGTGCTCGTACTAGTTGAAAATTAAATTCTTAGGCCCAGCACGGCCCCATCAACCAAGACAAATCTCATTCTTGTGCTCATGCATACTCATGCTTTTATCATGCTAAGCCTAAGAAGATTATTGGGTAGCCCAACGAACCATTATTAAGAAAAAAAAAACTTGATGGTTCTGAAATTCGTAAACTTGATTATTATTATTATTATTATTATTATCACTAGTACAGAATCCGGATTCCACGATGGAGTTTCCACGACTGTTTTTTAAAAACGTTCGTGGAAAGTTAGGCAAAAACACGAGGCGGAATACGATTTCCAAAAACCATCGTGGAAGCCGTAGCTTCCACGACGGTTTTTAAAGACCGTCGTGTAAGGGCCTTGCTTCCACGACGATCTTTAAAAACCTTCGTGGAAGCTACGGCTTCCACGACGGTCTCAAAAGACCGTCATGGAAGCACCGTAGCTTCCACGACGGTTTCTAACTAACCGTCGTGGAAGCTATGCTTCCACGACCATTTTTTAGAAACCGTCGTGGAAAATTCGTGATATATTTGCACATAACCGATTGTTCCCCTGATATTTCCACATCATTACAGCAGCTGCAGTGAACTAAAATCATATCAGATTGCTCCGAAAATAGTCGGTACACCACTGTGTGACGCCACCACCACCATCTACCATCGATCGTCAATCTCTCTTGTAAGTCATGATCACACAAACTTAGCTTTATGTTGTTTTTCTCTATATTTTTTATTTATAATTTTAGATTAATTTTGTATGTTTTGGAATCGCTTTTGATACGTTAAAGACTGCAATAGGCCAATGTTTAATATATGAACTTATCATGATCAAATTGTTATTTTTCCCCGGCCCTTAGTTTTTATGTTTATTCGATTTTTTTTGTTAATTGTTCAATTAATTAATGCGCCGGTAGCAGTGTTTAATTATAACTAAATGAAAATGATATGCATGCAATTTAAAATTATGCACACTTTGACTTCGAAAGCTTTGATTTCTTGATTTAGGATTTGCAAATCATGGATAGGAAATGGACGTGGTTTGATAGATCGTCTAAAGCATATGAAGATGGTGTTGAAGAATTTTTGTCATTTGCTAAAGCTCACATACAATATAATAAGATTCCGTGTCTGTGTCAAATTTGTAGTAATCATAGATCTCATTCCATTGATGATGTTAGAAGGCATTTACACGCTTATGGGATTATTTGTTCTTATCAAACATGGTATTTATATGGTGAAGATTTTTTCGATATTAAATATACATTGACGAGTACTAAAGGTAAAGAGCCTATTGTTGAGGAAGACATTGGTGATAATATGTTCAATATGATAAATGATTTGGAAGAAAACTTTGTGCACCATCTAGAGTTATTTGAGGCAATGATTAATGATGCCGAAAGGCCCTTGTACGTCGGGTGTACAAAATATACGAAATTAGGGGCATTGGTTAAATTATGGAATATGAAAGCGTCGAGTGGATGGATGAATTCTAGTTTTACGACTCTTTTAGAGTTTCTAAAAGATGTTCTACCGGAGGATAACAAAGTGCCACCTAGTATGTATGAGGTGAAGAAGACGTTTAGCACTTTGAGAATGGAATATGAAAAGATACATGCTTGTCCAAATGATTGCGTCCTTTACCGGAAAGAATATGATGATTTAGATGCATGTCTGGTTTGTAACGAGTCAAGATGGAAGAAGGGCAAGATGTCATCGAATGGTAGAAAAGAAATGCCGGTGAAGGTGTTATGGTACATTCCACCAGCTCCACGTTTGCGTCGTTTATTCCGTAATGCCGAGCATGCTAAGAATTTGACATGGCACCACAACAAACGTGTTGACGATGGCAAACTTAGGCATCCGGCCGACGCACCACAATGGAAGACATTTGATGACAATCATCTAGATTTTAGTGCAGAACCAAGGAATTTAAGTCTCGGTTTGTCGACAGACGGAATGAACCCACATAGTAACATGAGTATTCGGCATAGTACTTGGCCAGTCATACTTGTCAACTACAATCTTCCTCCAAAATTGTGCATGAAGCGGAAGTTCTTGATATTGACATTATTGATCTCAGGCCCTCAACAACCGGGGAATGACATTGACGTGTACTTGGCACCATTAATCAATGACCTAAAAAGCTTGTGGGAAGATGGTTTACAAGTTAGAGATTCTTATTGTCAAGATACGTTCAATCTTCGTGCAATGTTGATTTGGTCAATTAATGACTTTCCTGCACTTGGCAACCTATCTGGTTATCCTGTGAAGAGTTTTATAGGTTGTCCCGTTTGTATGAAGGAAACATCTTCCATCCGGTTGAATAATGGTAGGAAAACCGTTTACCTTGGTCACATGAGATTTTTGTCAAAAAATCATCGATATCGCAAACAGAAGAAGGCTTTTGATGGAAATACCGAAAAAAACCCCGCTCCTCGGATTTTGACTAGCGAAGATGTATTTGAGATGGTTAAAGATGTGAAGGTAGTTTTGGGAAAAATAAAATGTAAGGATCTAGTTGTGGATGGGCCATGGAAGAAAAAGTCAATATTCTATAAACTTCCATATTGGAAGTCACTTTACGTTCGTCATTGCTTAGATGTTATGCATATTGAGAAAAATATCTGTGAATCGATAGTGGACACGTTGCTTGACATTCCACATAAGACTAAAGATGGTGAAAAGGCACGGTTGGATCTTAAAAAGATGAAGATTAGAACAAATTTGCTCCCTGAGAAAAGATCGAACTGAACTTACTTACCTCCAGCTAAGCACACATTATCAAGACAAGAAAAGAGAAAGCTTTGTGAATGGCTTGCTTCCGTGAAAGTGCCAAGTGGGCACTCTTCCAACTTCAAAAGGTTGGTGTCGATGAAAGATTTAAGGCTCGTTGGAATGAAAAAACATGATTGTCATATCTTGATGCAACAATTATTACCTCTTGCATAGCAGGGAGTATTAACGAATAATGTTAGATATTCAATTATGAAGTTATGCTCATTTTTCAATTCAATATGCTCCAAGGTAATTGATCCACTGATGCTAGATTCGCTACAATCGGAATTGGTGATGACATTGTGCATGCTTGAGAAGTATTTCCCACCAGCCTTTTTTGATATAATGATCCATCTAACAGTGCACTTAGTTCGGGAAATTAAGTTATGTGAACTGGTGCATTTGAGGTGGATGTATCCTTTTGAAAGGTACATGAAGGTTTTGAAGGGTTATGTGAAGAACCGAAATAGGCCGAAGGGATGTATAGTGGAAAACTACATAGTAGAGGAATCGGTTAAATTTTGCTCAGAGTATTTGTCCAACGGGGAACCGATAGGGTTGCCAAAGAGTCTGCTATTGACGTCGAAAGGACTATCCGTGGGCGTTCCTTTACCAGTAAATCAAGATGAATGGGAAAAAGCTTCTCTCTATGTTTTGCACAATGCTAAGGAAGTAGAGCCTTTCTTTGAGGTTCATATGACGGAATTAAGAGCTGCGAATCCAAGAAAAGGAAAAAGTGAGAAGTGGATTCAAGATGAGCACAACCGGACATTTCGGGAGTGGATAAGAAAAGATTTGCATATGAAAGCTGGTGTTTCGCAAGACTTAATGAAGCTATCCAGAGGTCCGTCATCGATAGTCACAAGATATACATCATATTTTGTCAATGGAAACTCTTTCTACACTCGGGAAAGATATGAAAAGCATCCCGTACAGAATAATGGTGTGACCCTCCGTGCCGAGTCTATGCATATTTCATCCGCAAAAGACAAGAATCCGGTATATAGTTCCATGACCTACTATGGGTTCATTGAAGATGTTTGGGAACTTGATTATTGCGGCTTGCGAATAGCACTCTTTAAATACAAGTGGGCTGACAATAATTATGTTAAGATTGATAGTGACGGCGTGATTGTGGTGGACTTTAGGAGATTGGGATACAAAAATGATCCTTTCATTATGGCGTCGCAAGCGGTACAAGTATTCTATACAATAGATCCTGACAATTTAAAGTTATCTATAGTTGTGCCAATGAAGCCAAGAATAATGCATGATAGCCAAGAAGATATGGAAGATTGCACTGACATTCCATCATTGACAAAGGGTTTGCCACCAGTGGAGGAGATTGATGATTTTGACGATGATGTTACACACTTGTTTCATTTGGATGTCGAGTGGATACGTGTTGAGAAGCCAAAAAAAAAAAAAGAGAACGAAAAAATCTGGAACCTGATTTTAATTTTTTTCGTTTGTAAAAATTTCTATACATTTTTTTAATTACGCACATTATATTTGAAATATATAGACATTATTTATACATGCAAATCTGTGTGAATGAAACTAATAGTAGGAGTGAATGCTGGGCTGCTGCATGCATAACACACAAGTTTGGCCACCTGTGGGATTATATTTATAACCTCAACAAAAATTTTTTTGAAATTTTTCACCTACCACGACGGTTTTTGGGGAAAACCGTCGTGATATATACATTCCACGACAGTTATCCAAAAAAACCATTGTTGTAGGGTTGTCTTACACAAAAAAAAAAAAAATGATTGACACACTTTGTTTTTAAAAAAAAAAAATTTAGGGTACCATGACGGTTTTAGGTCAAAAAAACCTCGTCTTAGGGTAAAAAAAAAAATTTTGAACCTACCACGACGATTTTTGGGAAAAACCGTCGTGGTACCAAAAACCGTCGTGGTAGGGTCGAAATTTTTTTTTTTAGTGTTTTTTAAACATTTATTTTAATTTTTTTTATTTTAAAGTACCATGACGGTTTCCCCAAAAAACCGTCAGGAAACCGTCGTGGTATGTTAAAAGGCGGGAATATTGAAATTTTTGAATAAAATTAAACTTTTTGGAGCACATATTAAAACCCAAAAATGTTTGCCCATAACCAAAGCCGCCCAATTTCCTTGCTCCATTTCTCTCTATCCGCTCCCTCCCTACTCAAAATCTACAAAAACTCCTCCCACCTCCACGCCCAATTTCTTTCCCTCCACCTCCACACTCAATTTCTCTCTCTCCGCTTCCTCCCTCCACGCCTACACCCTCCATTTTTCCCTCTCTTTCTCACCGCCAACGCAGCCCACTCCGCCTCCACGCCGTCCACGCCCCCAAGCCCCCACACCGTCCACGCCCCCACTCCTCCCACGCCGCCCACGCCCCCACGCCCCCACTCCTCCCATGCCCCCACTCCTCCCACGCCGCCCACACGCCCCCACGGCCCCACACCCTCAGTTCCGCCTTCCGCGCCCACTCCGTCCGCACTCCACCTTCCGACCGTACCCACGCTCGACAAGTCGGTAAGTTGCTTGGGTAAGGCACGGATTTGAGAAATTTTCGTCGAAAATGTTGATTTTGTTGGACACAATTGTTGATTGTGAATTTTTCATCCAAAATCCAATACGTTACGTCCAAAATGTTGATTTTGTAGATTGTTGAGTTGCGAATATTCCGTCCCAAAAGGCCAAAATCCGTCCCCTACATTTTCGGTGATTGTTGATTGTGGTTGAATTAGTTTTAGATTAAATTAACTTGGTTGGGTAAGGCACGGATTTGGGAATTTTTCGGGAAAAAAAGTGTTGATTTTGTTAGTTAAATGTTTGCATATTACATGTTCGTTAAAATTTGAGTGAGAAATAGTTTTAGATTGAATTAAATTGGTTGGGTAAGACACGGAGTTGAGAATTTTCTGGAAAAACGTGTTGATTATGTGACTTAAATGTTTGCATATTACATATTCGTTAAAATGCCTATTTGAGTGAGAATTAGTTTTAGATTGAATTAAATTGGTTGGGTAAGGCACAGATTCGAGAATTTTCCAGAAAAAAGTATTGATTTTGTGACTTAAATGTTTGCATATTACATGTTTGATACAATGCCTCTTTGATTAGGTTGTGTGTCATTTCCGTAGATAAGTAAAGTTTTTGTTTAGCTTCTTAATTTACTAAGATTTAATGTATGCTTTCATGTGCTTTTTATGTGTTTCGGTGCCGTGATTTTGTAATGATTTAATAACAATGATTTTTTGTTTTTAAAGTGTTTCGGTGCTTCCTTGTTTTAGCTTAATTTAAAATGTCGTAACATAACGATGAGGATTTGTCAACTCAAACTCAAATTGGAAAACCACGAAGAACCAACTCACAAGATTCAATCCCGACGAAGATGGGAAACGAAGAGCAACTCTTATGAGAAGAGTCCACATTGTTAGGTCCAAGGGAGAACGGATTGAAGTTTCATTCGACGCGAGAGGGCAACCATTAGGGAAGAAAGAAGATGAATTACAGAATTGGATTGGAGTGCTTGCTCGAGAGCACATTCTCGTTTGGATATCTAACTTTAGAAGTGCCGATTTAGCCCCTAGGAAAGAAAGAGTGTGGGTGGAAGTCATAACTTTTTTCACTGTGGAACCATCATTTAAAAAACAAGCTTTAAAGTCATGTGCAGAGTCAGCAAAAAATTCTAGATATGATCTTTACCAAGCTTTTGTCAGGGATCATATTGATGAAGAAATTGTGTGGCAACGATCGGAAAAAGTGGTTCACAATTACCCTACAATCAGCCAGGATGATTGGGAAAAATTCATTGAGTATCGACGTACCCCGGAATTCAAAAGACTATCCGAACAAGGAAGTGAGATAAGAAAGAATAGCAAATATGGATCAACCGGGGACCGAGACGGATATAGGAAACGTGACCAAATTCATGTACGTGAATTACTTGGACAAAATGTGTAAATGGTATGTTGTACTTCCAATTTTTTCCTTTATGTTTAATAACGGTAATTATTAAACTGCAGTTCAAGAAGACGGGAAAATATGCAGAGCGGCATACTAGGTGGCTGGACATGCGCGTCAAACCCGATGGAGAGTTCAAGAATAAAGCATTTAAAATAATTACTGATACAATAATAAGTTTTCGAATCCATTTAAAATATATTCATCCCGTACACTCATTTATGTTTACGAGTTCATAACATATTCTCTAATTGTTACAGGATGGCTTTAGTGAACAATAGACACAAGGAAGTTTCAAATCTGTAAGGACAGATGACATATTGACCAAGACATTAGGCAATGCCGAGCATTCGGGTCGGATTTGGGGTCAATCTAAGTTTGTCAAGCATTCACAATACTTCAACCTTGTGCAAAGTTCAAGGGAAAATGTTGAAGTCTCGTATATGAAACGGCAACTTGCCGCATTGGAAAGAACCGTATAGGAACTTTGTGCGAAGCACGGTACCAACCGAGAGACTATGGCCGAGGAGACGAACGTACCGACTGTTGATCAACATAATAGCCTCAAGGCTAGTTGCACTATGAATGAAAAAGAAGCTGGGCCGTTGGATCCGAAGCCCATGCCGAACGCAAATAAGGAATGCCAGCTCTTTCTTCCTGATTTAGTTAACAGAGGAGATGTGCTTGTTGCAATCGGCAGGGCATACATGGAATGTGTTCCAACCGATACAGTCCATGGGATTCCTTTAGGTGAGGAGAATGTACGAGTGACAATTATAGTTCCAAAACTAAAATGTGCACTCTTACCTATTCTGACGAACGAAGCCACATGTATTGAAGAAGCTGTCGGTGGGTTTATTGCTTGGCTGAAAAGATTAGTCGTCGTTGAAACAAGTTTGAGCCAGGCAAGTCAAGGTCCCAGTCATGCTCCTGACCGAGAAGCTGTGGGAAGCAAACGAACCAAAAAGAGAGCATGGAGGAAGAAAATACAGTCACAACCAGAGGTACAACAACAATCGGCCTAACAAGAACTACCTTCGTTCGACTTTAATGAAATTTCCTTCAAATTGAGACCTTTGGCATATTACGCACAAAATTTCATGCGTGATGGTACCCAAATAGTGTGCCCACTACAACAGTTCGTCATTAGCGATGACATGCCCATATATAGTGGGTTTGAAGATGTATACCATTTCATAACATTTAAAGAAATTAGTGCAAACAGCATAATGGTTTACATCAGGTAATACATTCATCCTTAAACAATTTATTTTGGTTTGCCTCTTAATCTTATATATGTTGTTTTTGCGTAACTAGTATGCCTAATTATTTTCCAGATACTTAGCGGATTGTTGTGCAAGAACAGGTATAGATCAACGGTTCGAGTTTATTTCTCCAGTCCTTGTCTCACCAATTCAATAAAATGTAGATTGCGCCACCTACGTTCGAGAGAGGGCCGAATATATTCTACGGATCTTAAGAAACGCACCAAAGGGAAAGTTGTTTCTCATGCCATATAACAGTGGCCAACATTGGATCTTGGCAGTTACTGATCCATAGGAGGACTCGGTCCTGTATTTTAATCCTCTAGAAAATGAACCGGGTGATGATTTTAAAGACCTAATTACGACGCTAGTATTATTTGATGTTCATATCTCTGATTAGACATAAAATAATTGTTTTGAAATTTGTCAAATTGTTAGGGCACTTAATGATTGGAAATTATTGGTGGGAAGAGGAATAAGACAGCAATGCAACTGCCAGACGTTGATTGATACTGTTCGATGTCCAATACTGGAAGGTTATGTAGAATGCGGTTATTTTGTGTTAGCTTTCATTCGAGAAATAACCTTAACTGTTAATGGACTAGGCGTCCTTCAAACCAAGGATTTTTATACTGATGCAGACATGAGTTTGGTTAGGCAAGAGTGGGCTACATTTGTCATGCGGTTTATACAATATTGACTAAAAACAATATATAAATTTTGTACTCTCGTTATATTAATTGTTGTACATTGTGGTCCAGGTAATTACAGATTATTTATGAAAATATTATTGGCTGTGTAATAATGGATAACACATGGGATTTGTCACCCGTGGGAAATGAAATGAATTCGTAAATTTATTTTTTTTCGTTGTTACATACCACGACAACCGTGGTGGTAGCTCAAGGATACCATAATGATTTCCCTAGGAAACCGTAATGGTAGCACCGTCTACCACTATAACGACCCACCTAACGCAGGCCGCTACCGTACATATCTTATCTTACATACTTACTTACTTACTTACGTAATCAGCAGAATTTTTTTTATACGGCGCGAATTCACACGAATACGTACGTACTTATAAACGTTTACTAAATAAAATCCTTTGAACATAGAAAGGAATACACATAAAATAAACAAAACGCGTAGCGGCCACCATCCCATATTTCACAGCTAGCAGTGCCATGCTCCACCACCTTGCATCACAGATTGCCACTAGGTTGCTTACCTACAACATAGACGTAAGACATGAGCTTTCACTCAGCAAGTGCAATTTTGACATCCACGACACAAATCATAATCATGCATGAACCATTTATGCTTCGTTATGCTTTCTTATTCTTTCTTAGCTTAACAGACTAATGGGCCCCTTACATAACATAAGTGTACGTACCATGGCGCGCAGTTATGGAGTGGTTGGGGCGGCCAGCCCAGTCCAACGCAAACCATAGAACAAACCCGACCTAACACGGGTCGGTACGACACAAGGCAAGCTTGCTTGCCATCATACTTAATTTTCATCATTTCATACTTTGGTCTTATTCTTATCATATGAATTGGTGAACATGCTTCATGATGTCACACATAATTAAATCATAACCAAATCATAACAATTTCATAAACTTTAAACACGTCATACATCATATCATATCATCACATATACTTTAAACACATCAGGGAAGTAAACAAACAATCAGCCTATGTTGTAGGCGGAGTTGTACTTACCTCGTATGCTATGTCCTATGCTGTGTTGCTCCAAGTCAGGTTGCAACAACAGACTACCTCCTGCTATTACAAAGGACATAGGGTAAGGATTCTATAAACCATAACTATAAAATGTTGGTAACCTAACCAACATCCATACATAACCTTAGTTATATGTCCCCCACACATCTCTTGATAACTTACTTGGTTACTACAAATAACCCTAAGGTTTATGGCCTATCATACTTAGATCATAACTTGTCAGGTTACTTAGAGTAACCTTGGGTACTAAGCCTAAGCATACATGAATAGTGTTAGGTTACCATTCTTAACCTTGGGTCTAAGCCTTATTACTTTTAATCCATATCCCATTAGGTTACTATGAGTAACCCTGGGTTTTAGGCCTAACTAACATACTTAGTATCTTGTTAGGTTACATTGGGTAACCCTTGGTGTAAGCCTAAGTCAAACTTGGGTCAAACTTATTGGGTTGCTAAAGCCCAAATTCCTAAGTTATATTTTATTGGGTTACTATAGGTAACCTTGGGCTTTGGGCCCAATCTAGTAACTTGGGTGTCCTTCCCGGTTACCGTTAGTTGCCATACTGTTACCAAGTTATTAAGACAACATGTGGTCCAATACTTACTTTTCTTGTCTTGGAAAAACTTAGTATTCATTGTCCATTTTCTTTATATACAAAAATCATTGTTCAACTTTATCCTTTTTACCAAAAATTATAACTCTTTGAATAGGGCTTGTAAAGATTGTTAAGTGTTGGAAACTACCTTTGGAACAGTTTCTCACTGCCAATTTATCAGTGTATGTGCAGGAATGTCCTTTTCCTGCACCGTTTTAGAAAATCCTGTGCAGGAATTTCCTGTTTCCTGCACAGTTTTTGGAATCCAATTTTATTTAAAAATATATGTTGAATCCGTAAAAGTCTTCTTCACAAAAATTTTAGATCTTTAAAAACCCTACAACTTTCATGTTTTACTAAAAACCCAGTTCGGTTTCTAACCTACTCATTTCCCTAGTTGAACCTGCCTGGCCGTGCATGAAGTCTGGGCATGACCAGGTTCGAATTTTTGTAAAAAAAAAAAAAGGCCATTGGGGCCTTATTTTTGAAAACTGTCTGTGCAGACCAATAGGAATTACCCTTCTCTACAACTTTCATCTTTTAAGTTTGTCCAAATTCGGCCTCTAAGGGCCTCAAAACCATCCTTCCAGTAAACTGTCCAGTTTTACCCTAATTGGCAGTTTTTTTCTTATATCCGTTTTTACATACCAATTACGCGCACACTATCTCAAACGGTCGCAACCGTGAGCCTACGACAATCATGCAGTGCTTTCTAACGTAAAACCTCATCATCATACATCCATACATACACATGCAAACCCTTGGGTGTTCTTGCACCAAGCTAGGGTTTGTAAATTGGGTTTGCATAATTATACATCAATCAATCTAACAACCTAACTCATTCAACAACATGCATAGCCTACAACTTCTTAGGCACATTGGGGACATATAACTAACATCATAAAACATACATGTAAAACCCTAAAATCATGTTACCATAACCACATAATCATGCATAATAACATAAATCAAAACCACCTAACACCTAATTAAGCACAAATCTAAAAAAATCTAAACTAGGACATAAGGAAATAAATTGAGCTTATGCTCTTACAATCCAACATTGGAAATACACATAAATCTCCAATCAAAGCTCAATTTGAAAAGCTTAGGGAACCAAGGAGGATTACCTTAATCAACACAAAGGTTGATGCTAGGTTTTGATCCAAACTTTTTCCCCCTTGCTTTCTACCAAAATCGGCTTTCCCCTAGCTTGGAGTTCTCCCAAAATTTTCGGCCACCACTAGCTTGGTGTTTCTCCAATTTTTCGACCACCACTTTCCTATCACTTTCCTAGCTTGGTGATCCAAACTTTTTTTTTTTTTTCCTTCTTCTCTCTCTCTCTCTCTATGGTTTCGTCTTTCTAAGGGGGGAGAAGGTGAGGTGAGATTTTGACATAGTATTGGGGTATTTTCACATAATGTGAAACAAATGAGCCCCCCCCCCCAATCACCTATTTATAGGTGATGATTAATTTATTTTTGGATTTATTTTTAATCCAAAAATTACTTATTAGCCCTTGAAACAAAAATATTTGTTCCATGCCCTTGTGAGGTGGCCGGCCATTAGCTTTCCTTGGAGAGCATGTAAGTATTTCTTTCCCTAATTTTCCTTAACTCCATAAATCCTTTAATTATCCATAGATGAGGTGTCCTCCCTCTTAGGCCTTGTTTGGCTTTTCTCTTAAAATGCAGTCCATTTTCATGCTAATACAGAAATTTCCAATACTGTTCTCAACAAATAACAGTACTGTTATACTGGACTGCAGTCCAGAATTCATCTGTATATAAATGGACTGCGTAAAAATTTTTCTTATAGCTTTAAGCCATTTAGCCCTTATTGTCCTAAATGATTTTTCTATAGTAGTTTTGAATCTTATTCGTACTATCTTATCCGTAATGATGGTTTTTCTCAGTATATTTTCCATACTGCTTGTCATACTACAGTACCGTCATACCTTTGACTTTTCTGGTCAAACTTTGACCAACATAAAATCATAAATTTTTTATTATACCTTTTTGCTCAAAAGGTTATATGCTTGACTAAGCAATCCATTACTGAGTCTTATAAAATCATAAGAACTCACAAAATTTGATAAAAACCCTAATCAGGTTTTTCCATAAATACCTTCATGTTACAGCTTAAATTCATTTAAAAAGGAAATCATAATATCGTAAAAAGCTAGTTATTTCAACCACGACGGTTTTGTAGGGAAACCGTTGTGGTAGCACCGCCTACCACGACGGTTTCCCTTGGAAACCGTCGTGTAACTCCGTCTACCATGACGGTTTTTTATGTAAAACCGTCGTGGTATGGTCTTAAATGTCCATAGTTAGGCCATATTTTTGCCTATTACATGACGGTTAAAAAACCGTCGTAGAATCTGAAAAGATTTCACAATCCTGGATTCCACAACGATTAGAAAATCGTCGTGGAAGTGTTACCACGATGGTTAAAAACCGTCGTGAAATCCACATTTTGTAGTAGTGTATTATTATTATTTTGAGAATGAAAAACAACCAACTCTAATGTCAATACGCATATCTAATAGAATCAATGTTAAACAGACTGTTAATTATGAAATGACCAAAATATTTTAGACCTAAGCACTTTAGTTAGAAAGGGATTAAGTCCAGTTTTTTCCTCGTAAAATCATGTTTGATGGAAATATGAATTTTGTGATTATAAATCCAAAATTTCATAATTTTAATATTTTACGTCGGTATTCGCATAGACAGTGCAATTTGGTATTGTAATTATTCTATCGAATTAAGTTTCAGTCAGGAAAATTTAATTATACGAATAAGCATAAATGTTTCCATATTCATTAAATTGGACACCTAACTTATGGGAATGCCCAATATAGTTCAGGAGTCACACAATGCAAATTTTCACTGTGTGGAGTGTTAAATTAATGTACTGTGCAAAAACAATATGTTAATTTACATAATAATGAGGATAGTATGAATAAGCTTGAGAATACAAGTATGAAAACAATCAGAATAGCCAAACAAGGAAAATCCTTAGCACATGCAGTATAATTCCTGGACCGTCAATTTTAGTGCAGTACGAAGATAACTAGAGTTTAGATAGAATAGGGCTATAGGATAACCTTATTCAATATAAGGAACCTCAGATAAGCATTTAGGGTCGATTAGATACTTTTTCGGAAAACGTTTCCTTACTGTATGATTTTGACTCAGACTGCAATTTCAAGTAATCAGATGTTGAATTATTGCCAATTAAGGAATTATGAGTAGTACTGGACTTTAAGATATTGCTAGAAAATAAAAATATTAGTTGTTTGAAAATCGTAGTCAAATGGAAAAATTTCTTATACCGAGTAGCACTGTAACTTGTACTGCAATTTCAGATAGCCAGATAGTGTCTTATGACATGACAATGACCCAAGTACAATTATGGACCATATTGAATAGTTAGAATATGAATATATTAGTTGTTTGTAGACTAGAGTAAAAATGGACATTTTACATTGTTCAAAAGTACTGCTGGAAATGTTTTTGGATAAAGTTTAGACCGAGGAACAACCATTGAGCTGCATTTTCAGTTATTAACAGAAGCCAACCCACGGTTTTTAGAAGGCCAACAAACCCAAGAGACATCATTCCTTAAATCAAGGAATTTTGCCTTATAAATTCGTCCCGATTCGCACTATCTTGCTCTCGAATTACAAAATTTCTTGTAATGACCCGCCTTACGTAGGCCGTTACCATACTTACTTTACTTAATTACTTAACTTACTTAATCTTAGAAAATACTGAATTTAAAAAAAAAAAAAAAAACCATTCTAACCTCATACTTATATAAAGGTATACATGTTTAATCAAGTGTTGAAGTTTCAAAATATCTTAGCACATTTACAAATTATACTAAATACTAGATACCTGTATCGTTAAGTTAAAATAACATAATACAAACATTTTTTCTAAACACATGGCGGGGTCCAACCCAAAGTTTTCACAGTCTGCCGTGCCATACTTCACAGTCTTGTATCATACATTACCGGTAAGCTGCTTACTTACAGCCTAAACATAAGTTATGAGCTTTTGCCCAGCAAGTACAACTTCTTTATCCAAAAAACCATCTTAATAAAGAATGCATGAATCAATTATGCTTTCTTATAAACCAACTATGCTTTCTTATGTTAGCATATTTTTGGGCCCCTTACATAACATGAGTGTACGTACCGTGGCACGCAGCCAGTCCAATCCAACTCAAACCATGGACCAAACCCACCCTCGTGGCAGGTTTGTACAACACGAGGAATTACTTATCATCATACTTGAAAATAGTTCCTTACTTAAAAACAGTTCCTTACTTAAAAATAATTTCTTTCTTGAAAACAGTTTCTTACTTAAAAACAGTTTCTTACTGGAAAATAGTTTCTTATTTGAAAACAGTTTCTTAAAACAGTTTCTCGAAAACAGTTTCTTACTTGAAACTTGATCTTATTCTTACCATGTGATTTATCATTAGTGAGCATGCTTTCATGATGTTACAACATAGAACATAAAACATATGCATCACATATATTAATACATGAGCTTTGAAAAACATGCAAAAGAGTAAAACATTTTGCCTATACTGTAGTCAGAATTGTACTTTGAAGCTGGCCTATACTCTAGGTCTATCATCCCAACAAGGTACGATAACAGGTTATACTCTTATTTTCAAACCAGGTGTAAGAATAATTCTACCAAATAATTCAACAAACCATAAAATACAATGTTGGTATCCAATCTGATTATCATTGGTAATCATGGATACAAACCTTATCATAATAAATCGGTATCCTATCCGACTACCATGGGTAACCATAGATACAAAGCCCAACATAATAAATCGGTATACTATCCGATTACTATTCGTCATAGAATTGTTACCATATTTTCAAGTAACTTGGGACTATTTCATTTTTATTTCTCTTTTTATCAAAAATACCTTGTTCTCCTGGAAAATACCTTATTTACTTATAATATACCTTGACTTCATAAATCAAGTATTATCTTGATTTAATACTTAAAATTGTCTTTTTTAAAAATCATTTGTAAAATTTTCAATGGATGCAAAACCTTTTAAAACTTTTTTTTTGTAAAACTATAGTTCCTTTTTAACAAGGGTCGTAAATTTGTAAAATCCTGAAAACTGCTTTTAAAAACAGCCTTTTAATTTGGTTGAAAGTACGTGTGCAGGAATTTCCTGTACCACGAATAGTTTTAAAAATCAAATTTTATCTTTAAATCGGTTTAGATTTTGAAAAAGTTTTCTTTACAAAAGTTGTAGATCTTATCGAAACCTACAACTTTTAGTTATTCATCCGAAACTTAATTCTGCCTTTAACTTGCTCGTTTTTCCTTTTGAAACATGCTGGTCGTGCATAGTGCCTGGATCGGCCAGGTTTGAAAACTGATAAAAACAAAGGCATTTGGAGCCTGTTTTTAAAAAATTGTCTATGTTTCCCTTTAGGATTTTCCGTTTTCTACAACTTTTCAGTTATAACTTTTTCAAAATTCAGCCTCTAAGGGGTTCAAAATTGGGTTTCCAGAAAAATATCCAATTTATTTTTGAAAACTGGCAGTTGGTATTTTGTTGGTTTTCGTTTAAAAATTCACACACACTACCTCAAACGGTCGAAACCGTGAGCCTACGTCAACATGCAACGCATCGGATTCATTCTTAACATTCAATCATACACTTATCTTTTTACTTGAAAAACACAAAGTTGATAGCCTTACTAGCTTACCAAGTTGTGTTTTTAGGTTAATTTCTTAACCCTCGTACACATAACATTCATAATCATCATCATCATCATCATCATCATAAAATATCCCTACTTAAGCATGTGAACATTTTCACAAACACATGGTGTGAGCACACATAACCTTCACACTCAACCTAGAGCATAAAATCAAATCCATGCTTAAAACTTAGCAAACAAGATAATCTAAACTTAGTTCATGCATAGACTAAGCATATTAAAATCATAACATGGAAAGATAAGAAGAATGAGCTTATGCTCTTACAACCCATAGCTTGAAATACACATAAATCCTTAACCAAAACCTAATGAAATGCTTAATAAGAGGGTTAAGAGTGTCCCTCTAGAACTTGGATAGGTTTGTTTCTAGACCTTGGGATGAGAGAAATTTGTTTTACCACCTCCATACACCCAACCTCCACAACCGGCCACTCACTCTTGCATTTTTTTTTTTTTTCTACTATGGGCTAGAGAGGAAAAAGTTTGGAGAGAACCAAAAAGTTTGAAGAGAGAACTAGAGAATGAGAAACTAACTAGAGGTTCAAGTCTTCCACCATCCACCCCTATTATTTTTTTTTTCAACTTTCTTTAAATTGCATATTTGGCCTTAAAGACAAAATATTTTCCTTCTAGTCCCTATGAGTTGGCCAGCCATGTGTGTAATAGCCACTCTTTTTGTTGATTCATGATTTCCTTGTTAAAGAATATGAATGTTTATGTAAAATATATGATCTGATTCTATCAGATTATATTTGAGTTCTTATAGCCTTATAAGACATAATAATAGTTTGCTTAGCTAAGCATAAGGCTTTTTGAGAAAAAAGGGCAAGATAGAAATTTATGATTTCCAGTTGGTCAAAGTTTGACCAAGGTTGACTTTAGGTTGACCGAAGTTTGACCAAGACGGTACAGTAGTATAATAATAGTATGGAAATTATATTGCGAAAAACCATCATCAAAGATGGAAATGGAAAAATAAGGTACGAGACCACTTTAGAAAAATCAAGCACAATATTTAGAGCACTAAGGACTAAGTTGCTTCAAGTCCTAAGAAAAACCTATACGCAGTCTAGTTAAGTGTAGATAAATTCAGGACTGCAGTCCAGTAAAATTATATTGTTGTTAGTTGAAAACAGTATTAGCACTATCTGAGTTATTAAGAAAATGGACTGCATATTAAGGCAAGTGTCAAACATGGCCTTAGTGGGTGACACCTCATTCAAGATAAATAAGAGATTTTTGAATTAAAGAGTTAGTGGATAATTATGTATTAATTGAGAGCAATTTGGCACCATGTTGGCCGGCCACCTCAAGGGGCATCTTGGCAAATATGTTATTTTTGGGATTAGATATGCAATTTTAGAAAAAAAAAAACAATTCCAAAAAGAAATTATTTTTCACCTATAAATAGGTGATGGTTTTTGGGGGGGGGGGGGGGGGGGGGGGTGGGGGGGTTGTGTTGGATCATTCTATTCCACTCCAAAACTCTGCCCAATTTATAACCCATTTTCTCTACCACCCTAAGAGCCGAACCCTAAGGAGGAGGAAAAAAAAAAAAAAAAGAAGAAGAAGAAGTTGAGCGGCCGGATTTGTGAAGGTGAGGAAAGGAAGGAAAAATTTTCAATCCAAGGTTTAGATCCACTTCCAAGACCTAGAGGTAATCCTCTTAACCCCTTAAATTTTCAATTAAGTTTTGATAAAAGATTTAAGTGTATTTCAAGCATGGGTTTGTAAGAGCATAAGCTCATTCTATTAGCTTAAATTTGCTTAGATTTGTGCTTGATTAGGGTTATTGGTCTCTAATTATGGTTTGATGCATGTCTATGATATTATGTGTTAGAGATTATGTGGTATGTGTGAATGCTTACTATATGTTTGTTATAAGTCCCCACATGCTCAAGAATGATGTTGATTGAATGAAAATGAGAATGGTGATGTATGTTGTATGGAGGGTTTAAGTTAACCCTAAAATCCCTAATTTGGTATAGATTACCATTTGGGTTTGCATGAAGGTTGAATGGATGAGAAATGAATGCATGATAATGAAAATATTACGTAACACGCTGCATGCTTGTTGTAGGCTCACGGTTTTAACCGTTCGAGGTAGTGTGTGCATAATTTTCCGTGGAAAATAAGTAGGTTAAAGGCAGAAATGGGTTTTAAGCAAAGAACGAAAGTTGTAGGGTTTTTCAAGATCTAAAACTTTCATGAAGGAAACTTTTCCAAATTCAAAACAGATTTTAAAATAAAACTGGATTCCAAAAACAGTGCAGAAAACAGGAAATTCCTGCACAGGATTTTCAAAAACAGTGCAGGAAAAGGAATTTTTGCACATACACTGATAACTGACAGTATGAAACTGTTTTCAAGGACAGTTTTCAAAACTTGACAGTTTTATTATCCTTACTCAAAAAAATTACAGTTTTGCAAAAAGATTGAAAGTTTTCACAAAGATTTTTATACAAGGAAAATTTGGACAATAAATACTAGGTTATATCAAGAAAAGAGAATAAATAAATAAATAAAATAGGCTAAAAGCTATCTTGAAAACATAGTAATAGTATGATGACCAACGGTAACTGGGTAAGATACCCAAGTTACTGGGTTGGGCCTAAAGCCCAAGGTTACCAATAGTAACCTAATAGGACATAACTTTTAAAAATTGGGCCTTAGTAACCCAATATGCTTTGATCCAAATATCACTTGGACTTATACCAAGGGTTACCCGAAGTAACCTAACAAGATACCGTTTAAGTTTGGTTGGGTCATAAACCCTAGAGTTACATTTAGTAACCAAATAAGTTATCATGAGTGTGTGTGTGGGGGACATATAACTAGGGTTACTCATGAATGTTGGTTATGATACCAACATTTTATGATTATGATTTATAAGATCCTTACCTTATGTCCTTTTAAAAGCATGAAGTAACCTGTTGTTGCGACCTGATTTGGAGCAACAAAACCTAGAACGTGGCATAACAGGTAAGTACAACTCCACCTACAGCATAGACAGAAAATGTTTTTACTGCTTGTATGTTTTCAAGCTCATGCATACATGTTGATGTGCATATGATTTATGCTTTATTATTGTGGCATCATGAAGCATGCTCACTAATGATAAATTAATTGGTAAGAAAGAGAACCCAGTTTCAAGTAAGAAACTGTTTTAAAAGATTGTTTTCGAGAAGAAAACTATTTTCAAGAAATTGTTTTCGAGAAGAAAACTATGTTTTTAAGAAATTGTTTTTCAAGAACAAGTTAAGGAAAAGTTTTCAAGTATGATGGCAAGCAAGTTGCCTCATGTCGTACCGACCTGCCACGAGGGCGGGTTCGGTCCATGGTTTGAGTTGGATTGGACTGGCCGCCCCAACCACTCCATGGCTGCGCGCCACGGTACGTACACTCATATTATTTAAGGGGCCCAAAAAGATGCTAACATAAAGAAGCATAACTGAATTGATAATAAAGCATAAATGGTTCATGCATATCTTTATCAAATTGTTTTGCGGATGATAAGTTGTACTTACTGAGCGAAAGCTCATGACTTACGTTTATGCTGTAGGTAAGCAGCCTGTCAGCAATGTATGATACAAGACTGTGGAGATGGAACTGCGGACTGTGAAATTTGGGTTGGACACCGTCACGTGTTTTGAAATTTTATTGCGTTATGTGATGTTGGTTTGAGGGTATTAATAGCTAATATTTAGTATGAGTTGCAAGATATGTTACAAGTGTTTGAACTATAGTATATACTTGTACATATATACATAAGTATAAGGTTTTGGAATTTAAGTTTGTATAAAAAATATAAAAAAAAATTTGTACTTCTCTAAGGATAAGTAAGATAAGTATTTAAGTAAATTAAGCATGGTAATAGCCCTACGTAGGTGGGGTGTTACAATGTGGAGCATTTTTGGGCTAAAAATCCTTTCATAATTATCTACTTTTCCATATTTTCAAAATTTCTCAAAATTATGTATTTATCTATGATGAGGTGTCCTCCAAGTAGGACCCTATTTGGCACTCCCTCTTAATATGCATTCCATTATTTTAATGATCCAGATACTACCAGTACTGTTTTAACTATTAACTGTACAATAATACTGAATTGCAGTCCAGAATTTATCTGCACTTAACTGGACCGCGTATACGTTTTTCTTAGGACTTGAAACTACTTAGTCCTCCTTGCTCCAAATATTACTCCTGATTATTTTAGATTGATCTCATTCCTTATTCTTAACTCTGCATCCGTAATGACGGTCGGTCACAATATTATTTCAACACTGCTTATTATACTGCAGTACCGTCTTATTCAAGTTATGAGTTATCCTGATCATACGTTGGCCAGGGTAAAACCATAAATCAGGACTCTACCTTTTTATCATAAGGCCTTACACTTAGCTTAATAAACTATCATTGAGTCTTATAACTTATAAGGACTCAAACATATTCTGATAAATTAGGTCATGCATTTCACATTGACATCCATAGTACAGACTTAGATTTCCTTTGTAACAAATGAAATCGTGAGTCTGTAAAAATGTTGGTTATTACATTTCTAGAGTCCAAAAGCAAAGCAACCGGACTATTTGCAACGTTTCTAGACATATTTGAGTACCAAACACTGCTCCTTGTGCTGTTGAGAAGAACAAGGTTTCCGTCACGGACAGTCAATTCGCCGTTTGAGTTGGTAAGCGGGTGATTTTGGTTGGCGACCCAGACGACTGTTTCGGGTTTCCTTCTGAACCATATTCCTAGGTACCAGTTCTTCGATTTTCTGGGAGAAAAGAAGCCTAACTCAATGGATTGGCTAGGGGAAATTAAGGTAGTTTAGTTACTATAATCTGTGAGAGATTGGATTGGAGTTATAGTCTCAATATGAGCAGCCTAAGAGAGTTACGAAAATAGTAGAAATGAAAGAACAGAAGAGATCGAGAAGGTTAGGAGATGAAGGTCTTCCATTAATAGGATTCCAACTTTATTACATATATATATATATATATATATATATTTAATAGGAATACAACTTTATGTTAGTATTTGGTTCTCTAAATTAGATATACTCGTGCTTGTCGATGACTCACAACCAAAAAATCAATAAAAATAAATTAAAACAATAGTCATAAAAACTCATACTAGTCAATTATGGAAGAGCATTCAACGATCATTGTATCCTTTTATCAAGGCTTCAAAGAAAAACAAAACAGAAACAAAAAAATAAAAATTAAAACAAAAAACAAAACAAAACAAAAATAAATAAAAATAAAATTGAAGAAAATAATGACAGTTTTATGCTTGAAGAAGTTTTAGAAACAACGTTATGAGACAATTTTATGTGATTTACGGAATCAATTCAAATAGTGGATTTTCTATAATTAACACTATACGGTTATAAAATTTAAGCAAATGATTGTGTCAAATATTTAATAAGTTTTGAGTTAAAACATGAAAGTTAAAGATCTATCTAAGATGTATAAAATTCGTGAAGAAATTTTTTTACAGAAAATATATTTATTCTAAGCAGAATTTTAAATGGCCCTCGTAACGTGTATTTGATTTTGAGCAAAGTTCGGCATTTATATAGTACTTTAAAATGCACAAGTTTGCATAAGAAAGTTTTCTCAAAATGCGTTTCTATAAAAGATAGCATTTTGTCACGAAGTTTTATGACATGAAAATTCGTAAAAGCCCTTATCTCCGAGACAGTAGGATAAATTGATCTTCACATTTAATGGTACCAAATTGTTGGAAACAGTTTTGGAAAAAGATATCACATAAATTAAGATAGTTAGACTGCTAGATATTTTTATTAGTTGAAGTAGGACCAAGAGCTCAGTTTTAGCTCAAGAGTCCCAAAAGATATTCGTCAATGCATAATAGGAGATTTTTATATACGGATTTCCATAGTCAAATGGGCTTGTAGGCCTGATGCTCTCAGATCAGACAACTTGATGATTTAATCAATCATTTAAGATAGATAAATAGCTAATTAAATTTCTAAGGTAGAACTCTAATTAGCTAAATTAAATACTTACACTAATTATGGGTATTTAAAACAAGACGTGGACCTGTCATTTCACCAAAAGATGAAGATGGGAAAAATACTATGGCGTCAAAACATGTAAGTACGAACCTTGTCTACAGTATGAAAACTATGGTTTTTCAATCTTTAATTTTTTTTTTATAAAATGTACTCCATGATTAATGTGATGTATGTTTGAACAATTTTATAAAATGCCAATTTTGAATCGTTTGATTCAATGCAAGATTTGAATTGTTTTAAGGACGATATGCTTTAAGTAATGCAAGTCTTTAAGCCGTGTTTTAAATATATGCTTTATGATATGTTTTAAAACACATGTTTTATGAAGATATGTTCCACACTGATATGTTCAAGTTCTATGTTTAAGATTTATGCTAAAGTATGATGTATTGCATACTTCCATGCTTGATGCCATGACTTACATGTTTTAAAGCTATCATGATACATGTCTTAGTTTTATAGCTTTGAAAATTTATGTTGAAGTATGACGTACTGCATACTCACCATAAATAATCAACATGACTAAGACAAGACAAGTTAAAGGTGTCGTGTCAACCTTCAATAAGGGGAGGATTAGATCAGTTGATTTAGAGCAAGTCCAGTCTATGATTTTAGTGCTGTTGGGGATCTAGCAAACCCTCACAACACGATGATCACGCGCATCCGGTACATACACCAGGGCCCACAGGTAAGACAAGATAAGAAAATCCATAATCAATAATAATGGATAATTCACACTCAAGCATAAACAGATCATGTAAGTTTTGTAATATGTTTTTAATAATTTTGTGAGGATATGTGTAATACCAAGTATTTCTGTATTTACACGATTTCTTTTATTTTAAGAAATTTGTACAATTTTTAAAGATACGCATGAAAAAGCCCGGTTAAGGGTTTTTATTTCGTTTTTATGAGTTTTATGATATTCTAAGACTCAAAAATGATTGCTTAGTCAAGTAAATGACCTTTTAGGCGAAAAGGAGCGAAATCGCCAAAATTCGCATGTTGGTCAAAGTTTGACCGAAAACGCCGACGGTTGACCAAAAAGTCAACTATTGACCACGGGAGTCAAAATTTGGCGGGAAAGTCAGCGGTTGACAAGAAAGTCAATGGCGGACGAGAAAGCCAAAGATTGACCCGAAAAAGTTAAGAAAAAGGCTGTATGACTTAATAGTTCGCAGTATAATATTGTACTGCATAAAGCTATTTTTTTATGATTAAAATGATATGTTTAGGATTCAAAACCACCATAGAAAGTCAAGCACAATAATTAGAATATTTTGGGCCGAGTGGTTCCAAGTTAAGAAAAAGTTTTTATACAGTCCATTTATAAACAGGTGAATTTTGGACTGCGGTTCAATTAACTAATACTGCGTATAAGTGAATCCAGTATTGGAATTACCTGTGGTAATTGAAAAATGGATTATTTAAAGAGGATTGGTGGCAAACAAACCTTAGTGAGGCTTACCTCACTAACTTTATGTTTATTACATCATATTAATTAAATTAGTTAGTTAGAAAGTAATTTTTAGAACCTTCCTTTGGTTCCACCCAAGCAAAGCCGACCACCTCACCCCCTCCCCTTGCAAAATCTGATTTTTTTTTTTAGGGACCACATTGTGCAATTTTAAGAAGTTCAACCTCTATAAATAGGGGTGAGGAAAATCAAGAAAAAATTCACAAAACATAACCAAACTCTTGCCAATTTCTTGCTTGAACCAAAACCAGTTTTTGAGTGTGAAAGAGAGGAAGATTTGCAGCCAAGATTGAAGAGGAAATAGAGTGGGAGGATCGGCTTTTGGTGGAAGGAAAGCAAGGAAAGAAAACTTTGGAAAGTTGGATACCCATTTTGCTTCCTAGGGTCGGTTTTGTGAGTTAAGGAGGAAGAGAGGAAAAATTTTGTGGAACCAAGGGGGATTAGGGTTTTTAGGGTTTAGTCTTCTACTTTGAGCATCCAACAAGAGCTCAAAAAAAATTTGGTACTTATCCTAGCCAAGAAGGCCGAAAATAGGGAGGAAAAGAGCAAGGGAACAAGCCAAGGTTTTGGCCAGTTTTTGGGAGCTGTTTTGGCCAGTTTTTGGGAGCTGTGGTGGCTGATTTTCAAGGCAAAGGAGGCTGCAAAAGTTGGACCAATTTGGCAAGAAAAACCGGCAGCTAAGGGAGGAGCAAAGGGAAGATCAACCAAGTCAAATTCTTGATCCAAAACAAGGTACCAAACCCTTGATTCCAAGCTTTTAGTTTAAATTTCAATTGGAGAAATTTAAATGTATTAAAGCCTTGGTTGTATTGAGCATAAGCTCATTGGTTTCTCTTGCTGCCCTAGCTTAGAAATTAGGGTTTGTGCTTGAAAATTTAGGGTTATGTTGGTGGTTGTTAATATGCATGCTAGGTATTGTTGTTTTGTTTAGGTTTTTGTATATTTGTGCAAAATGTTCATGTTAATGTGTTTGTTGAATGTTGAACGTTAGAAACATCCCTGCATGTTTGAATTAGGCTCCCGACGTGTTCGGTTGAGGTAGGGTGAACGTAATAGGACGTAAGCGAAATCGAAACCGAAAAATGGCTTTCTCGGGTAGGGTTTGCCCAGTCTCGGGAAAAGCAATTTTTGAGGCCCTTAGAGGCCGAATTAGGAGAAACTCAAAACACGAAAGTTGTAGATTATGGTTTTTCCGAGGGGGATACGTGAGCAGTTTTTCAAAATAAGGCTCCAATGGCCTTGATTTTCTGCAAAAAAAAACCGAGCCTGACCTGCCCAGGAGCCATACACGACCAGAGTTGGTTCAACACAGATTTTGGACAGGTTAAGGTCCAAAATGGATTTTACGTAAAACACGAAAGTTGTAGGGTTCTGCGATAGCTAAAACTTTTGTGAAGACAATTTTTCCAAAATCGGCTTAGATTTTTAAATGAAATTGATTTTCAAAGATGGTACAGAAATGGGGAGATTTCTGTACAAAATATTTAGAAATGGTTCAGAAAATGGTGTTTTTGTGTTTTAAATGATTAATTGGCATTATAAAACTGTTCCAAAGGCAGTTTTTAATAGTCGATGATTTTTACAATTTTACCTTATGATTTTCTAAATTTTTAAAATTAAATTAAAAAAAAAGGGGATTTTGTGCCAAAAACATAAGGTTTTCTAAAAAGAAAACACAAATGAATTTTTGAGGTTTAAAGTCAGATATAATAACCCGAGTAGGATAGATTTAAACCTTAGGGTTGCTTAAAGTAACCAAGTAGGTTTACGTAACGTAAAGTAAGGAAATATAACTACGGTTATATAAGAATGTTGGTTTACCAACAGTTCTAATCCTTACTCTTTTGTCGATAACAGAATACGATACGCAACGGTGTCCCAGTAAGTTTGAGCTGATAACTGGACACAGCAGTTTTAAACAAGGTAAGTACAACCACCGCCTACAGCATAGGCTTTGATTTGATACTTGCCTAAGTATGTTTTAAATGTATGCTTTATTGTATGTTCTGTAGTGTTGCTCTGCTGTGTTATTTATATGCCATGTTAATCACATGTTTTATATTAGGTGTTAAGAAAAGTGTTATGCTATGGTTTATGTGTAAATGCTATGTTTTATGTGTAAATGCTATGTTTAAGTATATGTCATGAAATGTTAGAAACATGTTAAGATTAAAACATGCTATGATTAGTTGTGTGAAACATCACGAAGTATGTTCACCAATAACAAGAATGAAATCAAGTATAAGATAAAGAACAGTATGAAAATAAGTAAGTTACCTGTGTCGTACCGACCCGCATAAGGTCGGGTTGGACTATGGATTGAGTTGGAAAAAGATTGGCCACCCCAACCAATTCATAGTTGCGCGCCCGGTACGAACACTTATAGGGCCCATATGTTAAGTTAAGTTAAGTAAGCAAGTTATGTACAATAAGAAAGAATAAGAAAGCATAATTGGCTCATGCATATGTAGGATAAGTTACGCTAAGTTAAGTTAAGTAATGTTATGCTATGCTTAGTTTATGTTAGTTAGATATATTGTTTTGTGTTGTGTCGCGGTATAGGATAGTTGTACTTGCTGAGCGAAAGCTCACTGTCTTACGTTTATGCTGTAGGTAAGCAACCTGCCAGCAATTGATGATGCAAGATGGAGAGGCGAGGCTTGGCGGACTGTGAACCGTGGGAAATGTAGAACCGCTATGCGTTTTGAATTTATTTTATTTACATTTATTAAGATGAGATATGCTAAACAACTATAGCCTATTATTTGTTATATTTTATGTACGCTCTCGTGTGCGAGTCACACTGCAAAAAAAAAAAAAATATTTCCGCTGTTTATGTCGATTAAGTATGTATGAAATATATGTAAGTATGTATGGTAACGGCCTGTGCTAGGCGGGTCGTTACAATATGTTTCTACTTGTTGAGCAAAAACTCATCATAAAATGTTCATATTGTAGGTAAGAAACCCACATTTTAAAAAGATGAACTGAGCAGGCTATGAAGCAAGTGTGAAGAACGGTCATGGATACTACTGCGCAATTATTTCTGAATTTTGAACAACATATTTTAATATAAGTGTTATACAATTTATACCATTTAAGTATTTTTATTATGCTATTTAAATTTCTATTAGTAAGTAATTATTACTAATCAAGTATGGACAGTAAATGCTATATCTTTTCAATATATATAAGTTGTAAAATTATAACAGTAATTACTATTGTTGTAATTACATAAATATATATATATATATATATATTTCTATAATGAAACAAGAAGGGGAAAAAAAATTCTGCAAATTTTAAGTCTTACAAGATAAGTAAGCAAATTAAGTAGTATAAGTAAGTTAAGTAACGGCCACGTAAGTCGGGTCGTTACATGGAATTTATTTCATAGAAAACGAGGATGGAAAGTGGGACAACATAAAAAGAAAAAACAAAAAGGATAAATTACTAGGTTAGTTCATGAACTTTTAACTTTGTGTAACTTTGGTCTCTGAATTATTTTTCATAGCCAGAATACCCCTAAACTATTAAAATATAGTAACAATAGTCTTTTAAATAAATTTTTGGATGGAATTCGTTAGTTAGCATTACTTTTTGACCAAGTTACTAACGGATTCCATTTAAAAATTAACAAGAATGATTATTGCAGCAACATTTTAAAAGTTTAGGTACATTATCTGGTTTTTTTTTTTTAACTGAAATGATTATAAACTATTAAAAACATTACTATAGTAATCTTTTCTGTTAATTTTTTGACAGAATCCGTAGTTAACACCACTTTTTGACCAAATTATTAACAAATTTCGTCAAAAAAATTTAAGGAAATGACTAGTATAGTAATATTTTAAAAGTTTAAGGACATTCTAGCTACGAAAAAAACTTCAGCGACCAAAGTTGTACAATATTAAAACTTAAGAGACAAAATGAGCAATTCACGGAAAAACAAAAATTCCAGATTTTACATGTGACTATGGTAATGTTAAATCATTATATCGGCGACAAATTTTTATATTTGAATGAAAAAAACTCTTCAATGGATTGCTATTTTTGATGTTAAATTTGTCATATGCTAAAATTTGTAAAAAATTTGCAACAATATATTACAAATACCAAATTTAATATTTGATTATTATTTATTGCTGTCCACTTTTTTTTATGTAATCTTTACCATAAAAAATATATAGAATCTTGAAAATAAAATATTTGTTCATCAACCAGTGAATAAAACCAAAATGAACGATGACAATTCAGTAATTAAATAATTTAATTAATTGATAACCGGCAATTATAGTTTTGAGTACATAGGTCCACCTGAACCCATGCAAGCTCTACATTTCTCTTGCTAAAACATAAGAATATTGTCAACAAATTAGTTGGTCATAACATCTTTGAATCGTTGTTGTAAAATTGGTCGTCGACGGGATAATTTTGTATTGTTGAAAATCGCCTAAAAAAAAGTCCGGGACATCTGGATGACAATTACCATATGACATTGAATTTATATTTTATGTAACAAATTAAATGTCAGTTGTGCGGGGAAAAAATTATTTTTTAGGACAAAACAACTACTGTCTAGTAATTGATTTTTATCGGGTTGATGAAGATTAATTACAGGGATTATAATTAATTATTATTTATTATTTGAAACAAATAATTATAAGTTTTTAGATAATGGTAGTATACATGGGGAAAATTAATTGGAGTAAAACTGCCCAGGTAGATGTAGTAGGAAAACGACATGTGGCACCTGCTGTGACACATGTCAGGATGTGCGTGCGTCTACTCCTCCCCTAGACTGGTATTATAAAAAGACCCTAGTAAGTGCTCCGTGTACATAGTTTTTACATCCATCTAGGATTCCACCTCCCCCTTTTAGAGAAAAAGAAACCTCAACCATTAAGGATTGGATGGAGAAAATTGATAAAGCCAGAATTGGTTGTGCAGTCTTATATCTCTTGAGAATGGATATATGTGATAATTTATAAATAAAGAGATCAATATTAAACATATGGTTAGTTATGCTTCCGTTTGAAATATAGTTTTAAAATAAAAATTTTATATTAAAATTGGTTTATTTTTCAGTAAATAGTTATAATTTTTCTTAATATTTTAGAAAATACAAAAATTAAAATGAAAAACTTTGATTTGGACCGATAAGCTAAGTATTATTTGATATAAAGTCCACATCATATGAAATTAAAGAGAGATTTCAAAACCATAAAGGTGTTATTACCATATGTACCGCCAGACCCTTTTATTCTTCTGAAAAAAAAAAAAAAAAACAAACAAAAAACCTAGTAACTAATCCTTTTCATTTGGCAATGAATTGCGTTGCAGTGTGAATCAGAGAAATAACACAAGTTTGTTGGACTTTTCTCTTGTAGAACGTCACTCTTAGCAGCCTACCCATTTTGGTTTACGAGATTTGCGGTCAAAAGATAAGGAACAAGGAAGGTACGTGGAACTTTTAGACACACTATGACAACTGACGACCGTTTAAATGTATGCTTAGACTCACTATTTTTGAAGTGACAACTTTAATTACAATATTCTACTTTTTAACAACAGTTTACCTAAATGACCGTAGAAAAAAAAATAAAAAAAAAATAATTAAAAAAAAACTCGAAAAGCTACGTCTTTGCTAATCAACATAATACGATTTTCCTCACAAAAAGAAAAAAAAAAAAAAAAAAATCCCACAAACACACCAGAATACGGGTAACAGCTATTTAAAAAATTACATTTAAAAATCATAAAAAAAAAATTTTTTTGAAAGACAAATCATCAATTTAACTAGTACAAAATCTAATTAATACAAATAAACGTATACACAAATCCATGATGACACAACAATGAAAATTTTGGGTCAAACATGACATGGCACACGATTTTATTGGGTTGGGCTAAGCATGACTTAGGTGTATGGGGCGTGCTAGACTCACAATTTTAAACTCGTAAACTTCACATGACACAAGACAATATTAAGCTCGTGGTGTTCTATATCAACGAAAGGAAGAATTACTTGATGAAAAGGAACCTTCATTGCATTAAGTTGGAAGGTTGTTAAAGGCCTCATGGTACTTTAAATCATCTTAGGTGAGTCTGCTTGCATACACGAGGGATTCAGATCCCCTATCTAATTTTTAATGTTGTAAATACAACAATATATTAAAGAAAACACTATATCTCATAACACCACAACATCTCAATATCTTCATTGCTATGACACAATGCCAAAACTATATGAAAATAACTAATTGAGTTTGGATCCATCCTTTTGTTTTTTGTTTTTTGTTTTGTTTTTTATTTTTGAAAAAGATAAACTATTTACCACTTGGAATACTGAAAATCATTATATTTTCTGAATATAAAGCTTACTTCTTGACTTTGAGCACTCAGTACTCGAACCCCTTTCAATAAAGAAACCAAGACGCTAAGTCTGAGGCAAGATAGCTCCCTACATTTTCTTTTTTTTTTTTTTTGGGAAAAAGATAAACTATCTACCACTTGGGATACTAATAGTCATCGTATTTTCTGAGCAGAAACCTTCAGTACTTCTCGAGGTTGAGCACTCATTACTGGAACCCCTTTCTATGAAGAATCCGGGCTGCTTAGGCTGAGGCAAGATAGCTCCCTCGTTTTCCAACATGAACACGACCGACGACATTGTTGGCCTGTCCCGAGGGAACTTTTGGACACACAATAAACCCACTTGAATGCATCTCAATACTTGAGATTCGACGCATGAATCCTTCAAACAAACATCTAGTAGATCTAAGGCTTTCTCATCATTCCACAATAGCCATGCCTGAAATCATACTTTGCCATTAGATAAGACTGCTAAGATCAAAATAAAGTTGGCACTAGCATACATGTGGAAATATTTTTTTAATATTTCTTACATGTCCGAGTAGGTTATGGTGGTGATCTGGAAAATTGAAGCTTCTGTTCTTTTTTCCACTCACAATCTCCAGCAAGACAACACCGAAACCAAACACATCGGATTTTATGGAGAACTTCCCATCAACTGCATACTCTGGTGACATGTAACCACTGCAGGAAGTGTATAGATTTATGTTATGGTGAGTCAGTTATCCAACCTTCAATCCAATCCATTTTAAGTAAAGACCGATCCATCATGATATAAAAAAATAAAATAAAAAATAAAAAAGAAAAGAGAGAGAGAGAGAGAGAGAGCTAGCTTCATGACTTACTGTGTTCCCACAACTCTCCTAGTTTCAGCTTCTTTTTCATCATCTCTAAAAATCCTCGCCAAACCGAAATCTGAAATCTTAGGATCAAGGTTGATGTCTAACAAAATATTGCCTGCTTTGAGATCTCTGTGAATGATTTGAAGTTTAGAATCCTGGTGGAGGTAAAGAAGACCTCTTGCAATTCCTCTAACAATATCAAATCGCTTTTCCCAAGGCAACAGTGAACTTCTTTTACTATCTGCATGTATAACATTTGAACAAAAGTTAACTTTTAAAGTTTCGAAAGAAATCAATGAAAAATTTGGTGTAGCTTTTGTCAAGAGGCCCAAACCAAAGATAAAGTGGTCCAAACTTTTGTTCGGCATGTACTCATAGATCAAAATCCTTTCTTCTCTTTGAATACAACAACCGAGAAGAGCAACCAGATTCCTATGTTGAAGCTTTGCAATTAACTCGACTTCATTCTTAAGTTCTTTGAGACCCTGTCCTGACGTCTTTGACAATCTTTTGACCGCAATTTCTTGTCCTGTCGAAAGGCTTCCCTGAACAATGTGATGGATATGAATGTTTCAATTACTTTTTAGCGGAGAAAATATAAATACTAGATTCACCAAAAGAATAAAAGAAATTACAAATTACCTTATAAACAGGACCAAATCCACCCTCTCCTATCATGTTTTCAGTTGAAAAATTGTTCGTAGCAGAAATAATGGCGGCCAAATCAAATAGAGGCAAATCTATATCTTCATCCTTGCTTTTACCTGCTAAATTTGACATGTAAAATCCCTAACATAGCATACTTCATCAATGAGAATTAGTGAGTAATTTTTTTTTTTTTTTTAATGCTTTTTTCGTACCTGTGACCCTTTTTCTTAGTTTCCAAGCGATGCACCAAAATGCAATACCAAAGATACAAATTCCGGCTATCACCGAAGCTCCTAAAATGTATTTCAGTCGTTTCCTCTTATCTGCATCTCTGATTGATTCTGAAATAAGAGGGAGAAACAAAAACTATAACTTTGTATACAAATCTAACGCGCATGTTTTCTGATTGGTATATGAAACTTCAAATAAAAACTTGAAGTTGTGAGCTCGACTTACTTATTTCCGAAGCAGGTAATCTAACGTAGATGTTTTGTTCACTGCCTTTTACATGGATCTCTTTAACATCGATTAGATCTCCGAACCACATCAAGCAGCCACTGCCTCCTTTTCTGACATCCGAATTAGCATAAGCAACACAAGAACAGTTCTTCAAGCAAGACGCCTCGCATTCTTTAAGGCTCATATTCTTGTCCAACCAAAATTCCAACATGTCTGGCAGTTTTACTCCTACCACTTTCACAAATCCCTCTCCCTTCTCGCATTCCATGGGCTTCTTCCTTTTGCATCCACTGGACCAATTTAGCTCCTTCCACGCTTGTTCGGATTTCGGCGAATAGCCCTTAAAACACGTGCATATTGGATTCTCGGTGACTGCACAAATAGCATTAGGCCCACAATATGCATAGTTCTCGCATAATTGACCGGATGGCACCGAGTACATGACAGACCATTTAGTACTCCCTTTGTGCAAGAGGAGACGCTGCTCGACCCCCGAATAATCCATCCTCACGATTGAAACAGCGAAGTTAACCGTAGACTCGGACATAAGATATGCCTCATCATCGGTGAACACATAAACCAACTTGAAAATTGTCTCGGCAAGCAAATTTAGGCCACCGAGCCGAACTCCATTCCATGTCCCCGTCCGAAACTTCCTCGTTGATCCCATGTCCAGTACCACTTGAGGCAGCCCTTTCACACTCATTCTATAAGTAAATTCCCCGGTGGCCGGATCATCAGCACTCTTCCACGATCTTAAAAATCTTTCGAAGCCCGTGTTCAAGTCCCATCCCAACTTCATGCCTTCCAAGAGTGTGTCCGTCGGATAATCAAAGCTCTGCCATGCATAAGCCTCGGAGTTCACACTTTCTTTCTCTTTAAGGACAAGATTTCCCGTGTCCAAAAGCAGACAGACTGGATTATTATTCGCCACGTCCCTTGACACAGTCGAGGACCAAACGACACTCCTTGTTCTGCTGAGAAGAACAAGGTTTCCATCTCCAATGGTCAACTCGCCATTCGAGTCATTAAGTGGGCTATTTCTGTTGGCAATCCAGACAACCTGGTCAGGTGTACTCTTATACCATATTCCTAAGTACCTGTTCTTCGAATTTCCGGGGGAGAAGAAGCCTAACTCGAAGGTTTGGCCTGCGGAAACCAACGTAGTAGCGTTGCCATCATCATCGATGATTGACCGGATCGGTGTGATGGTGTCGATATGAGCCGCTCTAGCGAATTTCAAGAAGGATTGGAGGGAGACAATGGCATGGAAGATGGTGAAGAGATGAAAGGCTACCATTATAGTTGTATACAAGGGAAAGAAAAACACTGCAATTATAGGACTTTGAAATAATCAATTGAAAGGAAAGAATAATATAGGTTAAATTTATGGACAAGAAATTAGTATGGAAAAATATCCAACTTCATTTTGTTTTTTTAGATTGAAAATATCCAACTCTAAAGTCGATATGCATATCTGATAGAATCAATATTAAACAGACGTTTATTAAATGTCTGATATAGCGTCCATATCATATGAAATTAAAGAGATAGTTCAAAATTTTTGCCATTAAAAAAAAAATAATAATAATAATAATAAGAGACAGTCAAAACCATTTTTCTTTTATTTTTATATGTGTTATTATCATAAGTGCCCTTTCAATTAAAAGGTCATTCTCATTTTATTTTTTTGAATTTAAATTAAAAACACTTATTTTGCCTTATATATTTAAAGTTGAGAGTGAGGATTCGAACTCTATATTTACGTTGAAATCAGTTGCAATTACTCTTTAATTTTTTAAAATTTTTATAAAAGAATTAGACATGACGGGAATTGTTCAACATGATACTGTTTCAAAAAAGACAACTTCTTAAAATAGATGCTTACTTAGCTTCATAATAATAAGCTCTTTCTCAGAAGTCAGAAACTTCAAGCAAAAATTAAAAGCATAATCTTTCATACGAAGTTGGTAAAGTCATTTCTTTCTTCTTTTTTCTTTTTTCTTTTCTTGAAGAAAAGGTGAGATTTCAATATCGAGGATAAGTGGGACACGGGTTTATTATTTAATGTGGTTGGTAAATTTGATGACCTTGACTACTGGGAAAATTAATACAATACCACGTGAAGTAGAAACATTAATGAGTTTCACCAAAAAAAAAAAAAAAAAAAAAGAAACATCAATGAGTAAATTATAAAAGTTAGTTCCTTATGAAAAATAAATAAATAAAACTAAAATAAAACTAAAAATAGAAATAATGATTTGGTGGGTTTGGTGGGTTTCCATTTGCAATTTTGTTGAAGGAGAAAGTGGGATATTAGTGATAGGTCCCCGAGACTCAGAGACTTTGTGGCCGTGACTTGCACACAAAAGATAGAAAATAATAGTGGATTTGCGTATATTTTATAACAATGAGATTCAACCTGTCTTGTTGAATCCTGTATCTCGCATCAGGTAGGCCCTACCATTTTGGGAGGCAGTAGTTTTCCAAGACGATGACCGACCCATCCAAAAACGCCTCACGACCATTCGATGAAAAACTCGTAAACGAAATTTGGAGGCCAGAGGCTTGGCAATACTCTCCGGTAAGGGAAATATTTATTATTAATGTTTTAAAATTCAGAAAGCATTTTGTGACAAGACCCAAAATTCAAGATGTAGATGTGAGATGTGTTCTCAGTTTCTACTAACTAATAAACTAATAACAAAAGGGGAAAAATCTATGAATGATTAAAAGTTCGAAGGCAACAAATGTTATAAATTAAAGTTCGGATGATATTTTGCCACTAGACCCAAAGATTGGGCACTAGTAAAAATTGAGGATTACACGACGGTTATTAACTGTCGTGGTATCTAAATATTACACGACGGTTAACACCGTCGTCAAATCAAGAAATACAGTAGCAAAACGCCGTAAAATTGTGAACTTTACATGATGGTTTCGAGCCAAAATCGTCGTGTAACCGTCGTGTTTTTTCCGTAGTGTAAGCCAACTTTTGTAGTAGTGGGAACAAATGTAAGATTTGTCCTTCTTTCTTTGAATCTTAGGACATGACGAAATATCAAAAAACAATGATAAACTAGAAGAGTAATTACAAAACTAAGCCTTTCAAGAAAGGAAAAAAAAAATCCAAGTAATTGCGTAAGAAGCAAGAAAACCACTTACCTCGCAGCTGGGAAAGACCCTCTAGGACCGGAGGAACTAGAACTAGATAAAATGTGTGCGTACCAATAAAAATGAAAAAGGCAGAACAAAATTAGAGAGATATACTTATTGTTGAACTGACAGCAATCAAGAATAATATTTCGAAGGACGGGTTAAAGTGAGCTTTTGGTAGCTTTTAAGTGTGCACAATAACGACCTATATATAGTGATTGCAGGTGTAGTTTAACAGTAGTTTTATACCTGATTTCATTGTAGAAGATTATTTTCACCTATATCTTAAGTTGTATTTGTTTAATTTGAACCGTGAAAAGCTGGTAGATAGTGTGAAAAAAAAAAAAAAAAAAAAAAAAAGAGGGTCATTTTTGTTTCAAGAATTTTGGTTATCTTTATTAACAAAATACATAGATTGAAAATTAAAAAATAAAAATAAAAAAATAAAAAATAAACAAACAAACAAATGAACGAACAAAAACCCCTAACCCTTTGAGCGTTTAAATTTTAGAGTTTTTTAAATTTTTTTTGAAATTTTTGTATTTCCTATTCAAGGGTATTTTGGGTTCGTTTGAGAAACTCGATTTTGACAATGAAAGACATTACAAAAATTGTGAATTACAAATCATATTCTTGCTGCCTAAAAGCATCGATACGTGGTAACTTAACGATGCTAAATCTGAGAGGTAGCATAGGTAACTATGTGCTCAGCTGTTAAGTATGGAAAACGAAGCACATTTTTATTTTATTTTATTGATCTTTAATTCCATATTTTTCAGTTGTTCATTTGGGATGTTAAACGTTCAATTGAGTCATAAAATGAAGATTACATTCAAATTGGAGAACGAAGTATATAAAATATTCATGATGTCTTACCTCATTTATCATTGAATGTTTTTCTCTGCCTTAGTCTTCTCTTTTTCATATTTTATTTATTTTCTTTATTACAAAATCCACCAAAAGTATCTTCTTTTTTATTAAAAAAAAAAGTATGGGAAAATATTTATTTTAATGGAAAGGGATATTGGCTATTTAAAACTTGGATTGAGATTAGATAATATATATTATTGTACTGTAAAAAATTGACACATGACGATCAATAACTTTAGATTGAATGACTACTTCTTTTTTTGAATCTAAGGACATGAAGAAATGTCAAAAAACAAAGATAAACTTTAAGAGAAATTCCAAAACTAAACCTTTCAACGAAAAAAATTTCCAAAACTAAGTAATCGCGTAAGAAGCTGGAAAACCTATTACCTCGCAGCTAGGAAAGACCCTCTTGGACGGAAGGGACTAGAACCAGAGAGAATGTGCATACCAAAAAATGAAAAAGACAGAACAAAATTAGAAAGATATTATTATGTTGTTGAAATGAAAGTTATCAAGAATAATATATGGAAGAACGGTTTAAAGTAAGCTTTTGGTAGCTTTCTTGTTTGTAGAATAACAATATTTTCTATAGTGGTTATACGCATAGTTTAATGTAACTTTACATCTGATTTCATTCTAAAATGTAAACTAAAAAAGAAAATCATAACAATAAAAATTATATATATATATATATATTTCATCATACAAGATTTCCTTGTCAATTAAAAGATTATTTTTATCTATATCTTGTGAAGTATTTAATTGAAATCATGAAAAGCCGCTACATATCGTGGGAAAAAGAAGAAGGTTATTAATAAAAAACGTAGTTATAAAAAGGAAACAAAAATCCCTAACCTTTAGAGCGTTTAATTTAAAGTTAATAATTTTTAATTGTTATATTTCCTATTTAAGGGTATTTTTTGTACTTTCGAGAAATTCGATTTTTACAATAAAAGACGCTACAAAACTTGTGAACAAAATCTCAATTTCCCGATGCTGTAGAAGCATCAAGAAGTGGTAAATTAATGATTCTATATCCGAAAGGTAGCATAAGTAATTATGTGCTCAGCCGTTAAATATGGGAAAAAAAAATTTTACTTATTAAAAATAATAATATCAGTTTCAAATTCTAGACAAGATATTCGTTATCAAAAACTTGGCCTATCATTGGATACTATATAGTGCTGTAAAAAACTGACGCGCGACGATGCCCAGAAAGGGATCAGTGTCATATGCCCACTCCCAATCATGTATAGATCAATTTTAACATTGTCTAATCAGCTTGTTTTCTATTTAAGTGGGAGGGTTTTCTACTTATTTAAGGTTTTCATTACTAGCATAAACATTCTTTTTTCTTTGCCAGTTCTTTTTTTATTATGTTTTACTAGGAAGGATTTTAATAATATTTATCTAAGGAAACGCATAGTCTGGAACTTATCCTTACGGACATTAGTTCTTGGTAGTACACTACAAGAAATGTGACTTTAAGAGACCAAAGTTTTTGTTACCAAAAAAATTTGGTAGCAGAAAATAGACTTTCTGTTACCAAATTTTGGTGGTTGAAAGGTGTAGACATTTTGTTACCAACTTTGGTAGCAAAAACGACATAATCCGCTACCAAATATTTTTGGTAACAGATGGCATGATGGGAATCGAATTTTGGTTCCCGCCGATAACATTTTGCTACCAAAACACTATTTGGTAACAAAATGCTAACATTCCACTACCAAGATTTGGTAGCAAATTGTAATAGTTTGCTACCAAAATTATTTGGAAGTAAAAACAATTGGCGGGATGCCAAATTTTTTCCCGGTACTGTTATTTGCTACCAAATGAAATTTTGGTAGTGGAATATATATTTCCGCTACCAAATTTTGGTAGCGTAATCGTACAATTTGCTACCAAATACATTTTGGTAACAAAAACAATTTTAGTGAGGCAAAAATTTCCCCCCTAATGTCATCTGCTACCAAAAATTTTTTGGTAACAAAATATTGTATTTTGCTACCAAAATTTGGTAATAGAATATAAGTTTTTGCTATCAAATTTTGGTAGCAAAATATATTATTTTAAATCCTAACTTGTTTTGGTAGCAAAAATGTTAGCGGGAAGCGAAAAATATTCCCGCTCAACTCATGTGCTACCAAATTTTTGTTGGTAGTAAAATAGTGCATTTTGCTACCAAATTTTGGTAGTGAAAACATTGGCGGGAATTTAAAATATTTACCGCGGATGGTTTTTGCTACCAAATTAAATTTGGTGAGAAAATGATATTTTGTGCTACCAAATGTTGGTAGCAAAATATAGTTTTTAACTACCAAACTGTAAATTTGGTAGCGAAATATATTATTTTTTGCTACCAACTTTTGGTAGTAGAAAGTAAGAACCACTACCAAACTAATATTTCACTACAAGAAAAGTGAGAATCAACGACAACAATTTTAGTGACGACTAAAACTTCGTCGTTGAAAGTGACATTCAACGACAGGTTGTCGTTGAAATTACGCTGTTAACGACAGGATGCAATACAAGCATCAACGACAACTATACTGTCGTTAAAAAGCTTTTATTGGCGACACTTTTCTTCACATTGTCGCTAAAAATTTGAGATTTTTGGCACCAACAAGCTTTGGCACCCTCATATTGGCGGGTAAACTTTTAACGACAACTTATATAAATTAGTGACAATCATATGTCGTCGTTGAATATGTTCAGAATTAGTGATTTTTAATGATAACTAACTTTGTAGTTAATTAAACACTTTTTGTCGTAAATTATGAACTTTTAATGACGATACAATTGTCGCCATTAAAAGTTGTCGATAAAAGTTTTTTCCAATTGCATTTAACGACAAAGGTCGTTGTCATTGAAAATCTAATGAATTAGTGATTTTTAACGATAATCAATTTTGTCATTAATTTTTCAGTTTTTGTCATAAATTATCAACTTTTAGTGACGATACATTAGTCGCCGTTAAAAATTGTCTGTAAAAGAGTTGTCTAATTACATTTAACGACTAAGGTCGTTGTCATCATTAAAAGTCTAAATTTTATAAAGGAGTATAATTTTTGTCATTGAAAGCTTTAAATTAAAAAAAAAAATTGTATATTTTTGCCTTAATTATCTTTAAATCAAAGTTCAGTAAAATTACCTTAATTATTCAACTCAAAGCGGTTTTCTCAGGGATATTAGGAATCACAATATCAGCCACCAATGAATACTGAATGCTCGCCCAATGAAAGATTGTGCCAAGAGCTTTGAAATAGCCACCAATATAAGAATTAAATATCTACGCTGGACAACAAAAATTATCAACCAAATTAGAGTTTGAGAAATATCTTACAAATTGCCTTCTACTATTATGAGGTGGTTTATTTACTTATGAATTATCATATATATTAATTATCAAGCGATATAGGACTATATAGCTTATCATTTCTCCTTGTAAAGACTGATAACTGTCACAATCAGCCTTCATTTTGGGGCCCAATGTCCTCGTTGGCCACATTTTTGATTGAGTATAGTTTTGATACCATTTCGAATGACCCATGCCTCCCTCTGGTACGATAATGTCCGCTTTGAATCTCGTATCCTCACAATTTTGCTCTTGAGCTTAACCCAAAAGGCCTTATACCATTAGGAGGTGATCTCTTTACTTATGAACCATCACATATAACCTTTGCCTAGCAATGTGAGATTGGATAACTTATCCTTTTTTATCGGAACTGATGACTATCACAAATATCATGCGCTAGTTTTTAACAAGCGATGGAGTTAGAAAAATGTTTCAAAGGGATCATGAATTGAAAAAAAAAAAAAGTTTGTTCCTAAAACTACAATAATTCTTTTGCCATCTTTATCTACTTGTGTCTTTGTTGTTTTTTTTTCCTGCATGAACTATAATAGAGTTAAATTAATTTTAAAGTTTAGTGTTCAAAAAATTGTGAAATTTAATGGTAATACAGTCGATTTTGATTTATTTGAGTTATCACATTGTAAATATTAATACTTTAAATTCAAAATTTAGGATAGAATCTGTAAATATTACAACCAAAAGAATTTTAATAGGGTAAATAATGGATAAAGTTGTAAAATATGTTTTTATATTTCAAAAAAATATTGAAAAGATTTATTTGAGTTATTACATTGTAAATATTAATACTTTAAATTCAAAATTTAAGATAGAATCTGTAAATATTACAATCAAAAGAATTTTAATTATAGGGTAAATAATGGATAAAGCTGTAAAATATGTTTTTATATTTCAAAAAACTATTGAAAATTAATGAAAGTTTCAAAGTTAAAAAGAGACAAAAATGAAACTCTAACCTCCCTCCACCCCTATTTTTAAATAATCTCAACTCAAAACTTGAAGTGATTTGAATTACAATTACAAATCTTCAAACTCAAACTTTCTATGTGCAATTTTCAACATCACGTTTATTTTAATAGAGTTGATAACTTGAAAAGTTATTTTGTCGCTAAAAAAAAAAGTTCTACATTATTCTTATGAATATTAGATTGGCCAACTAATAGAATATAACGAATTCCATATATATGCATGTGTATTAACCTTTTTTTTCATAATTTTGCTTAAAAACCCTTTTGTTTTGCTTAAAGTATATGGGCCCGTTTGATTTACCAGTTTAGTTTAAACTAAACTGTACTTTTTTTCATCATGTTTTTTGTTTTGTCCCCAAAAGTTTTTTGTATTTTCTAAAAAAGTCAACAAAAATTACTATTTAAACTTAAAAATTTCAACTCAACTCAAACTGAACTTGTGCACTAAACAGACGATACTTTTATACTTTAATATTTAAAAAAGTACGAATGCTCTAATGTATAAAATAGAATATTTAGAAGTACCTTGATTTATGGTTGAAAGTTTCAAATTTTCTTTATATTTAAAAATTAAAGAAGATAAAAATATTAATGAACAAATATAACAATTTAAAATTTATATAATAATTAATATTAGAGTAAAGATATTTCAATGATGTTGGCGCTTGTTTTTGCCTCCAAAAGCTGAAATATTTGAAGAAAGTGCGCCAAATCACAAAAGACCTTTGAAAGGAAGACCCAAAAAAAAAAAAAAAACCTCCCACAAAAGATTTCTTCGGCCTCCCTCTCTCTTTCTCTCTCTGGTCTCTGCCTCTCTCAAAAAGCGCCAAACCCCCAACCTAGCCGCACTAGAACCCACGCCGCCCTGCCGTCAGTCACTCTTCCTCAGCACTCGCTGTCTCCGGCCCAAATGTTGCAGGTAGGCTTTCTGTTTTCAACTACGATGGTCCAAAAGTTAAGGTTAGATCTAACTGGAAACAAGTTTTGACTTTTTCATCTCCTCCAGATGCTCTCCAGTCTCTCTACGTCGTCCGCCTCCTCTGCGTCGAGCACGCCGACAACCGCAAGGACGCCTCCAAGCCCCCCAAGCCCGTCCTCTACCTCGTCTTCGAGTACCTCGACCCCAATCTCAAGAAATTCATCGATTCCCACCGCAAAGGCCCCAATCCGAGGCCGCTGTCTCCCAATTTGGTCCGGAGCTTTCTCTACCAGTTCTGCAAGGGCGTCGCCCACTGCCACTCCCATGGCGTCCTCCACCGTGATCTCAAGCCGCACAATCTGCTTCTCGACCAGGAGCGCGGGATCCTCAAGATCGCCGATCTGGCCTCGGCCGCGCCTTCACCGTCCCGCTCAAGAGCTACACTCATGAGATTGTTACTCTTTGGTATAGGGCTCCTGAGGTCTTGCTTGGATCCACGCATTACTCCACTGGTGATGATATGTGGTCCGTTGGTTGCATTTTCGGTACGCGATCCAGATTGTAGAATTTTTGCTTTTTTCTTTTTCACTTCGATTTTGTTTGAGTGTTGAACTGATTTTCCCCCCCTTGTTTGAAGCCGAGATGGAACGGAGACAGGCTCTGTTTCCTGGAGATTCCGAATTCCAGCAATTGCTTCACATTTTCAGGTTAATTGGATTTAAGTTTTCTGTTTTTTGTGTATCAAATACCGAAAACTCAAGCATTTTTGTCTCAAAACACGGTAAAGTTTTGACATTTCAATCTTTACGGGCAAACGAACAGGAAACAAGAGTCTTGCGAACGTCTATGAGGTTTTGGTTTGTTGCTAATTATCTGTTTGATCATTTGCTTTTGAGAAAAGAGAAAATCAGATCCTTGTGTTTTAAGGGTTTTTTGATCTTGGGATTTATTTTCAAACCGACATTCAACAATTTTTTATTTATATTTTTTTTAAGGATTAAAGAAACATGGTAAAGTTTTTCATCCTTACGGGGAAAATAACTGGAAACAAGAGTGTTGCCACTGCTGATGTTTGTTGCTAATTATCTTGATCATTTGCTTTTGAAAGCAAAAATGCAGATCCTAATGTTTTCTGGTATTTTTGTTTGGTATCTATGTTTGCGTTTGATTTTTGGTGCAGGCTTCTAGGAACGCCCTCTGAGAAGCAGTGGCCGGGAGTGAGCAGTCTGAGGGAAATCAGGTAAATCTCAGGAGGTAAAAATCCATACTGAAAACCCACAAGTATTTATATGAAATCCCCTAATCAAGATTCAAATAATTTCTCAAAACTGATTCCGATGTAAACAGCCAAAAAACGACAACAAATTTGAAAATTTTTTGGCAAATATGTTTCTCAAAGTTTGAATATCTTAATGTGGTTCTACTTTAATTATTGTTACAAAGGCTTGCATTTGGTTTAATTTAATCAATTTACATGTTTTATCTTGCTATGACCTGTCACTCCGTGAAGTTATTCCACTGCTCTGCAGTCAAACCAAACATTTTGGGATTAGATGTTAATCTTGGTTGTTAACTCACTTTCGTTCAACCTTTCTGATATGTGAACAATGTAGGGCTTTTTTTTTTTTTTTGGTTGGATTTCAGATTTGGAAATGAAGAATCATAATTTTTCTTCTTTTTTTAGAGCATTGCTGCAAGCCATCGCCAAGCCCAGCTGTCTCACAGCAGCTGGGATTGGACCTACTTGCTGTGACGTATGAGCCAAGCTGGTTATGCCTCACAGCTTTATTTATTTACTTGGTTGCGGAGGATTTATTTTCTCATTGGAGATTGAATTCTTCATCATTCAACTTGTTATACTGTTCATTTTTGGTGCTTACTATTGCTTGATAAGGTTAGGCCATGAGGATAAGCATTATGGGCCAACGTGGTTAGGAATGAGTACGTGTGATAGGAAAGATTGGCAAATTACTAATCATATACATTGTAAAGTTTATTCTTTAGCATTAGACCAGCATAAGCTTACTCTATTGTGCCAATAGATTCTGGCAGCTGCTGTTATTGTGGGAAGACAGGAGATGTGGCGTAGAAGGGCGATTTGGGATAGGGTTCAGGACTTCCGCGCTCTTACGGGAATTCCAATCACAAGCCCCATAATATCTCTTATTATCGGAAGTGAAGACAAGGCTCTGGAAGCCAGCCAGTATGTCGCCCCCGCGCATCAACTGATTGGGAGTGGATGTGCATCAACTGCTTTGGAAATGAAGAATGGCAGGTAAATAAACAACTTAACTAAATAATGGGACATTGGTTTGAGAATGTGTGTTTTGATATACAAATTTTTTCAATGTTTTAAGTTGTGATGGTATTTTATTACATTTAAATGTCTCATTTTGCATTTATGCAGAAAAAATCAAAGGTTTAATCAGAAAATCATTCCAAAAACCCCACAGGTTATTTGGGTGGCTCAAGATCTATAGTTCAACATTTGGAGGAAGTTCATGTTATTAACTTTGACTCACTTAAGTATGTTATCACTTAAAACCATTAACTTTATTTTGATTAATTAACAAATAATGATTTCTATGTAGAACATACATTTGAGTTCTGATTCGAATACTTCGGGACGGTACTTTGAGGTCTTCAAGAAAACTCATTTGAGCGAATCACGGGGATGGACAACTGAGAGAGCAAATGAAGATTATGTAAGAAACCAAACACTCAATCATTTCATTTGATTGTTTAGTTTTTGATTCTAACTTCTAAGTTTAACACTTCACCTAATGCATGACCAAATGATCAAGATTCGCGATGCTCGTTCGAGTGAACTACCAGAGGGGTCAAAACTTGACTCTGATGCGGAGGAAGAAATTTACTCTCAAGTTTTGTCAAGCGCGAGGTCTGAAAAATATGGTTTTAAGCGTGGCATAGGTCCTATACCAAGACAATCGTCAGAAACTCACAAATCGGGACAACCAAGATATGAAGGCCTTTAAAACGAAATTTGGGATGGCAAAGTTCGCATGGCAGACATGGAAGACCAGATGAAACAACAAAGGGAGGTCATTCAGATACTACTTCAGCGGCTTAATATGCCATCAAATCATCTTGGACCGAACCTCCCAGGTAATGAAGATTCGCCACCACCGCCAACTCCGGCCCCAGTTTGTTAGCTCTTTTTCTTCTTGCAAGATTAAGTGTTTACTAGTACAATATTTAGTAGGCCACAAGTATTTGGATTTGCTTAAGTATGACTATTTACGTATTTTGTTTGGATTCTAATATGTATCAAGATATTTAGAGAGATTTGGTATTTTGTTTAAAATAATATTTGGTATTTTGTCTATTAAAATTGAATTTCATACATATATTTTGGGAAAAAATACAGGTACATAAATTTGTTTAAATTTTGGTGGCCACAAAATTCGGTACCCAAAATTTAGTATTTTTTTGCCCTTTTTGCTACCAAATAGTTGGTGGCTAAAACATAAGAATTTGCTACCAAATACCTTTTGTTACCCAAATTTTGGTAACTAAATCTTGTATATTTTGCTACCAAAAATACATTATGCTACCGAAATTTTGGTTTCTAAATCACGTGTTTTTGACTACCAAATTCCTTCTGCTACCAAAATATTCGGTAACTAAATCTCATGCATTTTGTTACCAAATATTTGGTCACAGAATCATGTACAATTTACTACCAAATAAATTTTGCTACCAAAAAATTTGGTAACTAAATCACATATTTTTTGTTACCAAATACCTTTTGTTACCCAAAATTCGGTATCTGAATCTCCCACTTTTCGCTACCAAAATACATTTTGTTACCAAAATTTTGGTACTTGAAATTATAGACTTTTTGTTACCAAATACCTTTTGTTACCAAATTTTTTTGGTAACTGAATATCACATTTTTCGCTACCAAATACATTTTGTTACCTAAATCAATTTTGGTAACAAAAAGTTTTTGCTACCAAAAATTTGGAAACAAATACTTTCTGTTACTGACTTTCTGCTACCAAATTTCTTTGGTACCAAAAACTTATTGTTACCAAAAACAGGACTTTCAGCTACCGAATTTTTGGTAACTGAAAATTGATTTTCTTGTAGTGGTAATGGTTAGTCTATGGTTTTGTCTTGTTTTCTAGTTTTAGGATGGATTGTCCTCATAAAGTGTGGTACATAGTTTTTTTTTTTTTTTTTTTTTAATTCTGTACTTTTTTTTTTTTCTTTATGTCAATAGATTGAGTTTGAGGCCTGATTTGGGATGGGACAGACAGAAGATGCAAATCTAATCTGGATGTTTTAGCGTCCTTGAGATAAGACATTTCTTATCATCATTTGAAAACATGAAATAAACATCTTTCAACCACGGTTGGCCGAAAGTGTTCAAATATATTATCTTATTTTTCCATTAATTTTCCCCAATATTTTTTTGATAACCACCATTTAGTTTTTTTAAATATTTTTAGAATTTAGTATTTATTAATTATGTGGTCAAGTTCTTAAATTCAAATGATGTAATAAAATATTATTGAAGGACAGCTCTTCATCTTCATATTTAAGTTTCAACCCTCGTGGGTAAGAATAGTCCATCGTTTGTCACCTAAAAAAAAAGGGAGAGAGAGAGAAAAGCTTTAAATGTGGTCCTCACAACATGTTTATATCAAAATTAGGAAAACATAGTTTGCCCTAATAAAGTTTGGTATATTACTTTTTTCTTCTGATTTCTGTTTTTTTTTTTTTTTTCTTTTTATATCAATACATTGAGTTTGAGGTCTTAATATTTTGGATTGGACAACTAGCAGATGCAAATCTAATTAGAATGTTTTTAGGTTGATCAAATAAGGCCCTTATTAAAATATCACTGGATGTAAATTTTGTGTCATTATCAAATTCTCACTAAAGCATATCATTAGTCACATTTTAAATTGATATAAAAGTTGTATATTAATGGCATTTTTAAATTCTAACTAAAGCTCACATCCAGTGACGTTTTAAAATGCAAGTAAAAGTATATTTTAGTGACATTTTTTATGCGTAACTGAAACTAATCTTTACTGACGTTTTTTGCATATCATGAGTGACATTTTCTAGAAATGACACACAATATTCCTCTAGTGACATGTTTCTTTCAAATCTTGTTAAAAATAATGTTACAAAAACACGTTTTTCTTGTAGTGTGAAAATTAATAGAGCTACAAAAGCAACTTTATGATCTTTCTTGATCAGATGACTATAAGAAATCAAAGGAACTCGTTAAGGAAAATTTAAGATATCTTATTGATCATCTATCTACCATAGGGCGTCGTTATAGTCTCTGCGTTTTCAGAATGTGAATTTCAGTAAGTTCTTATTTAGAGCACTCATCACTTGGACTCCTTTCGATGAAGAAACCAGGCTATTTGGGTTTAGGCAAGACAGCTCCCTCGTTCTCCAACATGAAAACTATAGACGACATTATAGGTCTGTCGTAAGGGAACTTCTGGACACATAATAAGCCCACTTAAATGCATCTCAACACTTGAGATTCGACATACAAGTCATTGAAACATGCATCCATTAGATCCAAGGGTTTGCCATCATTCCACAGCATCCATGCCTGAAACAATTAATATCCTTATAACTTAAGCAAAACAAAACTTTTGAAAAAAAGAAATACTATATCACCATTGTTCTTACATGTCCCAAAAGGTTATGGCGGTGATTGGAGTGATTGGAGTTTCTATTGCATACTCCGTGACATGAAGCCACTGCATGAAGCATAATGTTTGTCATAAGCATGCAACTATAAATTTGTGTAAAACTATTGGCAAGCTTCCTAACTTACTATGTTCCAACAACTCTTTTTGTTCTCGCTTCTTTCTCATCATCACTGAAAATCCTTGCCAAGCCGAAATCCGAAATCTTAGTACTCAAATTATTGTCTATTAAAATATTGCTTGCTTTGAGATCTCGGTGAACAATCTGAAGTTTAGAATCTTGGTGGAGGTAAAGAAGGCCTCTTGCAATACCCCTGGTGATATAGAAGTGCATTTTCCAAGGTAATGTGGTGTATCTTTTTCTATCCACTACTACAGAATGCGGATTTCACGACGAAGCTTCCACGATCGTTTTTAAAAAACGGTTGTGAAAAATTAGGCAAAAACATGAGGCGGAACACAGTTTCTGAAAACCGTTGTGGAAGTCCTGGCCTTCCACGACTGTTTCCAAAAACCGTTTTGGAAGTATGAATCTTCCACGACGGTTTCTAAAATTTTTTTTTAATTTTTCCAAAATTTTTTTTTTTAATTTCTCACCCTACCACAATGGTTTTTGAGAAAAACCGTCGTGGTTGGTCGAATTTTTTTTTTTTTTTGAATTTTTCACCCTACCACAACGGTTTTTCCTAAAAACCGTCATGGTAGGTGTGAAGGCGGGAATTTTGAAAACTTTTTGAAATTGTGTAACTTTTTGGAACGTATATTAAAACAAAAAAAAATACCCTCTTTCCCACCCCATTACATTCCGAGCATTTTTAACTCTCTAATACAAACTCTAACTCCAAACCCAAAGCCACCCATATCCTCCCTCCATTTATCTCTCTCTGCTCCCTCTCTACATTCTCTCCGCCATTCCTCTCTCTCTCTAACTCCGAGCATTTTTCCCTCTCTCTCTAGCCGCCATTCCTCCCTCTCTCTCTAACTTCGAGTCTTTTTCCCTCTCTCTCTCTCCACCATTCCTCCGTTCCCTACATTCTCTACCACTCCGCCCATACCCACGCTTGACAATCCGATAAGTTGAAATGTATCTTGCTTGGGTAAGGCACGGATTTGAGAATTTTTCATCCAAAATGTTGATTTTGTTGATTGTTGATTTGGGAATTTTCCGTCCAAAATGTCCAAAATCCGTCCCCTACATTTTCGGTGATTGTTGATTGTGGTTGTGATTTAGATTGCTTTAAAATTGCTTCGGTAACGCATGGATTTGGGAATTTTTCGGAAAAAGTGTTGATTTGATTTTTGAAAAATCCGTCGTGATATGTTATTAAATATCCACTTTTAGGCCCCATTTTTGCCCATTCCACGACGGGAAAAAAAAACCGTCATGGAATCTAAAACCCTGGGTTCCACGACGGTTAGAAAACCGTCGTGGAAATGTTACCACGACGGTTAAAAACCGTCGTGATATCCACATTCTGTATTAGTGATCTGCAAGAAATTTGAACCTCTCCGTAGCTTTGTTAACATTAAATTTCAAATTTAATTTTCATATTAAGGTTAAGAATTTCAAACCGAATATGTAACGGTCCAAGCTCTTATTAGGCATTTATCGTAGATCAATATCCTCTCTTCGTTTTGAATACAACAACTGAGAATAGCAACGAGATTCCTATGTTGAAGCTTTGCGATTAATTCAACCTCATTTTTAAACTTTTCAAGACCCTGTCTGGAATTATTTGACTGTCTCTTCACTGCAATTTCTTATCCTATACAAAGCTTCCCCTGCTTGTTGTCATAAAAATATGTACTTCACGATCACGAGTAAATTCTTATGAAAGAAAAATATTACCTTATAAACAAGACCAAATCCACCGGCTCTGATCGCATTTGTCAGGGAGAAGTTGTATGTAGCAGCAAAAATTGTAACCAAATCAATTGTTGGCAAATCTAGATCTTCATCCTTGATTTTACCTATTAAAATCAGCGTTTTAAATCCATAGAATTCGCTGTATCCGATTTTCATAAATAGAATAAGAACCGTGGCGACGGAAACATTTGCGTACCAGCTTTTCCCCACTTTCTTAGCTTCCAAGTTATGCACCAGAGTGCAACACCAATGAGACACGAGCCAGAGGTCAACGAAGCCGAGAAGACGATGTCACGTTTTTTCCTCTTATTTGCATCACAGATTGAGGAATTATCTACAATATTTGAAACAATGTGCTGCAAGGAAGTGGAGTCAAAGACTTATTTATTTCCGACACAGAGAGTCGCATATAGAGATCTTGTTAGCTGCCTTTCACCGGCATATCTCGGATATCAATCAAGTCCCCAAACCACATCAAGCAACTGCTTCCGCCTTTTGTGACGTCAGAATTAGCATAAGCTTTACAAGAACAGTTCTTCAAGCACGCTTCCTCGCACTCTTTAAGGCTCATACTTTTGTCCGATGAAACTTCAAACATGTCTGGCAATTTTACCGCGGCAACCTTCAGACACCCTTCTCCTTTTGCGCAAGCCAACGGCGTCTTTCTCACGCATTTCTTGGACCATGTTAGCACTCTCCATTCCTCTTGGGACCTCGGTGTAAAGCCCCTCAAACATTTGCAAATCGGATTCCCTGTAATTGTACAAATCGCGTTAGCCCCACAGTAGCTATAACTCTCGCACAGTGGATCGGGCGGCAATGTGTACATGATAGCCCAATCGGTGCTACTATTCTGAAGAACAAGATGCTCCCCAAAACCCGAAGGACTCAATTTTATAAACGTAATGGCGGAGTACGGATCTAACATTATGTATTCCTCATTCTCATTGAAGACGTATAAAATCTCGTAAACCTTTAGAAACGGAACTTTTAAGCCACTGAACCGAACTCCGTTCCATATGGAACTTTCTTTCCAATCCCACCGAAACTACACACTGAGGCAGCCCATCGATTACACTCAACCAACCGACGGATCATCGGCGCTTTTCCACGACGTTAAGTATCGCTCGAAGCCAGTGTTCAAGTCCCATCCAAGCTTCATCCCGAATAAGAGCGTGTCGGAAGGATGATCAAAGCTTTGCCACATGGTAGTTAGCTTATTATATTAAGGTAGGGGAAATTAAGGTAGTTTTGTTACCATAATCTGTGAGAGATTGGATTGGAGTTATGGTCTCAATATGAGCAACCCAAGAGAGTTGCGAAAGTTGTAGAAATGAAAGAACAGAAGCGAACAAAAAGGCTAAGAAATGAAGGTCTTCCATTAATAGGATTCCAACTTTATATATATATATATATATATATAATTAATAGGAATACAACTTTATGCTAGTATTTGGTTCTCTAAATTAGATATACTTGTGCTTGTTGATGACTCACAACCAAAAAATCAATATAAATAAAAATAAAATTAAACAACAGTAGTAAAAACTCATACTAGTCAATTATGCAAGATCATTCAACGATCATTTTATCTTTTTATCAAGACTTCAAAGAAAAACAAAACAAAACCAAAACCACAAAAAAATCATAATAAATAAATAAATAAAACAAAACAAAAAACAAAAAATAAAACAAAACAAAAAAAATATTGAAGAAAACAAGGACAGTTTACTTGGGTACTAATTTATTTAATTGGAACGTTATTCGACTTTTTGGTAAATGATGATTCTTGCATTTATATATATATATATATATATATTTTTTTTTTATGTATAAAATATGACTAAGCAAACAAAAATAAAATATAATAAAAGAAATCCTGATTTGATTGTTCACTACAATAAATACAGGATTTAACGATGACTATTCAACCTTTGAACGTGGTTGAAAAAGGGTGTGGCACGGGTATTTTCTGAATTGCTGTGCGTAAAAGGTTTTGTTTTTGTTTTTGTTTTGTTTTGTTTTATTTTTTTCTTTTTCAAAAACAGTTTTGTAATGCTAAGTATTAACGTACAGATGAATGAGTATTTTTCAAGAAAAGTTGTCAACTATCAACATTCACATACCGTAGTCGAATTTTAAGAAATTTCAAATGGAAAAAGTCGATCACACTATATTTTCGCTCATTCTTTTTTTATAATTTTAGAGATGCTGATCGTGTTGTGTTATGTCGGTCCGGCCCATAATCGACCAGGCTTATGCATACTTCGTGTCATCTTGGGTCTAGCCCATCAAAGTTTTGTGATGTGCTCATACTAGTTGAAAATTAAATCATTGGGCCCAGCACGGCCCCATCAACCAAGACAAATCTAATTCTCGTGCTCATGCATACTCGTGCTTTTATCATGCTTAGCCTAATAAGATTATTGGGCAGCCCAACGAACCATTATTAAGAAAAAAAACCTTGATGTTTCTTAAATTCGTAAACTTGATTATTACAACCACTTCAAAAGAAAGAGGAAGACTAGACAAATTGAATGCAAATGAAAACCATCATATAGGATCATCGTGCTCTATGTGCAGTGTCAAGCTTGACTCGTGCCCATGTAATGTTCGTGCTTAACATCGTATTGTGTTGTGCCAAATCTACATGCATGCTTAAAAACTATGAGCCCAACACGATTCAATGCCTCATGCCATGCTTAGACCACCTAACATAATATTATGTCATGTCATCATGCTTGTATTAATCATTTAATTTCTTTGGATTTGTATAGGAGTTTTTCTTTGTATTTAAGTATTTCGTATTAATTATATTTTGTACTAGTTAAATTGGTGATGATTATGACGAGGAGTCATTCGTAAATGTATTCTTTTTAAAGTTGTTTCTGGTATTGTGTTGATTAAATATGTACGGTAGTTTAATTTTGTTTTTTTAATTAATGAATTATATTTGCTTATGCAAAGACGTACCTTTTAGAGTATTATTTTTTTCTTCAAATTTAATTTGCATTTGACTACGGTCATTTTAGGTAAATTGTTGTTAAAAAGTAGAGGATTTTCATTATAATTGACACTTCAAGAATAGTATACATTTCATGACAGTTATAAACGTCGTCATTTGTCATAAACTTACGACTTAGACTTATAATGACACTACCAATCGACATCGAATCCAGTTTTGTTGACCGCAAATGTCGTGAATCAAAATAGGTAGGCTGCTATGAGTGACATTTTTCTACAGAAGAAAAGTCCTACAAACTTTTGTTTTTTTTGTCAAGATTGCAAAACCAAATTTCTCAGATTCACACTGCAAGGCTACTAGATTCGTTGCCAAAGTGAAAAGGATTATTAGTGGATTCGAAGAAAACAATAAAATTTCTAAAGAACAAAAATTGAAGATATAGTAGCTAAGTGTACATCATTTAGTCTTCCTCGTGATTTTCAAAGTTAAAACATACCCACCAATTAAATGAATATGACCGCTAAGATAAGTCAGTAAATTAAGTAGTTTAAGTAAGTTAAGTAACGGCTACGTATGTCGGATCGTTATATGGAATTTATTTTGTAGAAAACAAGGATGGAAAGTGGGACAACAGAAAAAGCAGAAATGAAAAGGGTAAATTATTAGGTTAGTTCCTGAACTTTTAACTTTGTTCAACTTTAGTCCCTTAACTTTTTTCATAGCTGGAATGCCCCTAAACTAATAAAATATTGCTATAATAGTCCTTAACATTAATTTTTGGACTGAATTCGTTAGTTAGCATCACTTTTTGACCAAATTACTAACGGGTTCCGTTTAAAAATTAACATAAATGACTGTTGTAGCAATATTTTAATAGTTTAGGTGAATTCTTTGTTTTTTTTTCGTAGCCGAAATGATTATAAACTATTAAAAATGTTACTACAGTAATTTTTTTTTGTTAATTTTTTGACGGAATCAATAGTTAGTACCACTTTTTGACCAAATTATTAATATATATCGTAAAAAATAGACGGAAAGGACTGTTGTAGTAATATTTTAAAAATTTAGAGGTATTACAGGTACGAAAAAAAGTTATTAGACTAAAATTATACAGGATTAAAAATTAAGGGACTAAATAAATAATTTAAAAAAAAAAACAAAAATTCCAGATTTTAGATGCGACGATCAACTTAGGACACCTCCAATACATTTCCGAATATGGTTTCGTTCCTTTTCTTCCTGCTTTCGTTTTGACCGTTTATCCCGTACCACAAGTTTGTCTAGTTGACTATTCCTCCAACCAAAAAAAAAAAACCTTGTCTTTTGACTGGTGACAGGTCATTTGGTCAATGTTTAATGTAAACTTCGGTTCAAATAAAAATGTCTATGAAAATGTTGATTACGGGGTCCTCAGATGTGAAAGGGTCTTGGCATATAGAAAATAATTTGTGTAACGCAAATTACAAAAAGCACCCCTAAAGAGTATTGTATTAGTATAAAAGTATCACAAATGTAATATTAAATTATTATATCAGATATAAGGCCCGTTTGGTTCACAAGTTTGAGTTAAGATTTTTAAGTTTCAATAGTAATTTTGGTTGGCTTTTTCAAAAAAGATAAAAATTTTTGGGGAAAAAGACAAAAATTGAATTGAAAAATTTAAGTTTGTATCGGAGGTCCAAACGGGCCCATAAATTTTGATATTTAAATGAAAAAAACTCTTTAATGGATTACTATTTTTTATATTAATCATATGTTAAAATTTGTAGAAAATTTACAATAAAAGATAACAAATGTCCACTTTAATGCTTGATTATTATGGATTGATGTTACTTTTTTAAGTAATCATTGCAATATCCATATAGTTATAATCTTGAAAATAAAAATATAAAATATTTGTTAATCAACCAGTGAATAAAACAAAACTGAGCAACGACAATTCATTAATTAAATAATTTAATTAATTGATAACCGACAAATAGAGTTTTGAGTACAAAGGCCCACCTGGACCCATGCAAGCTCTACATGCAAGCTCTACTGCACTGGTAGATGTAGTAGGAGAACGACACGTGGCACCTGCCTGTGCCACATGTCACACGCACATGGGAATGTGTGTGCGTCTACCCCTCCCCTGGACTAGCCTCATAAAAAGACCCCAATAAGTGTCTTCTAGTACACATTATTTTTTTACGTCCCCTTTTAGACAAAAGAACCCTCAATCAACTATTATGGATTGGACGGAGAAAACTGATAAGGCGAGAATTGGCTGGTGCCCACAAACCGTTTTTTCTAAGTTGAAGAGAACAGCGTGGAAGGTTTTGGGTTGAGAAGCCTTAGAGGATCTACCGCCCTATGAGGATTGTTCGTTGTGTGAAATATTGACGGAACACGGTATATAAATATTATTAATAGGATAAATTATGCAGTCTCAAATCTTTTGAGAATAGATATATGTGATTGTTCGTAAGTAGAGAGATCACCTCTTAATTGTATGGGGCCTTTAGGGGGTAAAGTTTAATAGCAAAGCCGTGCATGTCGAGGCCCAAAATAGGTAATATCATAACAAAAGGAGGCATTGGTCATTACAAATAGAATCAGAGCTTATACTCAACCAGAAGTATAGCCAACAAAGACGTTGGTCTTTCAAAAGAGGGGTGATTGTAACAGTCATTTATCTATATATGAAAAAGAATAAGCTGTGTAATTTCATATCGCTTTGAAATGGATAACACTCAAGTATTCATTCAATAAGTTAATAAGTATAGATTTCCTAAGTGATCATGGGACCTCGTATATGTTGATAGTGCTAACATGTTGTTAAGTTAGGTGACAGCGACAAGGGCTTCAATACGCTTAAGAATTCTTGTTTTAGGTGAAAGATAAGTAAAGTAAGAATTTTAAAGTTTTACGTTAGTTTTATATTGATTATTGGATGATAGATTGCCCATGTAAAATTGATTTGGTTTAAAATAGGCTAAGGCATAAATAGATGAGTTCGAACGCCGCTACTTAGAGGCTTGGACTAGCCTCGGGCGTCGACATACAGGCACTATATCTGGCGCTCTGGGGGTTCTTTTGGGCTAAAATCCCGAGCCCAAAGCGCCGCGACGCTCATGAAATATATGTTTCTTTACGTGGACAAGAAATTAGTTTGGAAAAACATCCAACTTCCTTTTTTTTTTTTTTTTTTTTTTTTTTTTTAAGATCATGAAAAATAGTCAACTCTAATGTCAATAAGCATATCTAATAGAATCAATTTTAAACATACGGTTAATTATGCTTCCGTTTGGAAAACATATTTGAAATGAAAATTTTATATTAAAGTTGATTGATTTTTTAAAAACAAGTTACAATTTTTGTTGACATTTTAGAAAATACAAAAACTTAGATTTGGACCTGAGAATCAAACATAAGCTAATAATATGTTTGGTGTTTCATATCAGTTTTTGTCTTTTTCTGAAAAGTTAATAAAAATTATAACTAGTTTTTAAAAAGTTAACCAATTCTAATTTAAAAATTTATCTCCAATTAACTTACCAAACGGAAGCTAAGATGTTAGTCATATCATATGAAATTAAAGAGAGAGTTCAAAACCATAAAGGTGTTATTACCATATGTACCTCCAGATGCTTTTATTCTTCCGAAAGAATAGATAAATAAATCCACCAACTATTCCTTTTCACTTTGTCAATGAATAGCCTCGCAGTGTGAATCTGAGAAATAACACATTGGACTTTTCTCATGTAGAACGTCACTCTTAGCAGCCTACCCATTTTGCTTTGCGAGACTTGCGGTCAAAAGAAAAGGAACAAGGAAGGGACGTGGAACTTTTAGACTTAAAAGTATGCTTAGCCTCACTATTCTTGAAGTGACAACTTTAATTACAATATTCTATTTTTTAACAACAGTTTACCTAAATGACCGTAGTCAAATGCCACTAAAATTTGAAAATGAAAAAAAATAAAATAAAATACAAAACCCTAAAAGCTACGTCTTTGCTAATCAACACAATACGAATTTCCTATAAAAAAAAAAAAAAAAAAAAAAAAAAAAGGCAAACAAACCAGAATACGGGTGACGGCTTTTTAAAAAAACACATTTACCAATCATCAATTTAACTTATACAAAATCTAATTAATACAAAGTACTTAAATACAAATAAATGTATAGACAAATCCAAACAATGATTAAATACAAGCACGATGGCACGACAATGAAAATTTTGAGACAGACATGACGTGGCACACAATTACATTGGGTCAGACAAAGCATGACTGAGGTGTATAGGTTGTGCTAGGCTCACATTTTTAAGCTCGTAAACATCACATGACACAACACGATATTGAGCACGACATGAGAATGAGATTTGCCTTCACCAATAAGCCTTATTGCACCTAAGGATTTAATTTAAAATTGCTATTAACAACACAAAACGTTGACGGACCAGACCCAACACAACGCGAAACACACATGAATTTAACAGATTATGGGTCGGACTGACATGACATGGCTCGATTGACATCTCCAAATTAATAAAAAGAATGAGCGAAAATACAGTACGTCTTTTTTCATTTGAAACTTTTTAAAATTTTACTATGCGGTATGTGAAAAACAGTTTTGTAGTGTTTTTTTTTTTTTTTAGGAAACTCGTGTTGTGTTGATCAGCAAAGAGTACTTTGTACAATTTTTTGTAACTCTGTTGGGCTGCTCATATTGAGACCATAACTCCAATCCAATCACTCAAAGATTATGGTAACAAAACTACCTTAATTTCCCCTGGCCAAGCCTTTAAGTAAGGCTTCTTCTCTCCCGGAAAATCGAAGAACCGGCACTTAGGAAACCCCAAACAGTCGTCTGCGTTGCCAACAGAGATAACCCGCTCACCGACTCAAACAGCGAATTGCCTGTCTGGGATGGAAACTTGTTCTTCTCAACAGCACAAGGAGCATTGTTTGGTCCTCAAAACGTCGCAAATAGTCCAGTTGCTCTGCTTTTGGACTCCAGAAATTTTGTACTTATCGAGAGCAAGAAAGTGCGAATTGGGACGAATTTAGATATTGGACAAATATTATTAGAATCTTGTTACATGTTATGATATTGGTGTAAGTGACACATAACACTGAAAAATGTTATATTAAAATTACTTGACTGTTATAATATATTAAAAATAAATAAATACAAATGAAATTTTGTAAGGGTTCCGAATAGTAGCTCACACGGTATATATGTATATAATATTTGGATTAAAAGAGAGAAATATATATATCATATGTTGATTTTCAGCTGAATTATCAGTCATGAGTATGATTCAAGTTCAGACTGATCACCCTTTTGTCAACCAAACTTTTCAAAGAGATGATCACGTATGTGTCATCAAACTTATCCGTCTATTTATCTTGATTTCTTTTGCCATTTTCTCACAGTTCTCACTGAACGCATCTCCATCAATTTTTCCTCATAATATTAATATATTATTATTATTTGCCGAATTCTCCTCATATTAATTAGTCCAGTGGATTGGACAAATTCAATGAATCGAGTAGCTAAAACTGGAATTCGCCTCATGTGTTTCTTAATCTTGTATCCATTTATAAACTTTTGGTCGTCATTAAAAAAAAAAGTTAATTGTTTTGGTGGTTCGTAAACTGTTGATTACATTTTGAAATGTCTCCGAACTCCTAAAAGTGATGTAAAAAGATTTTTTTTAATAGAATAGTTAACTAATATTTACTTAGTTGTTCGATTAGTTCCTAAACTACGATGTTTCTGACATTTTTTACCCCAAATTTTTGGTAGATGTAAACCTCAAAATTTATATAACCAACCAAAAAATAAAAAATAAAACTTGAAAAAAAGGGAAAAATTGATCAGAAATTAAAAAAACTGTCTCTCTCTCTCTAGAGAAAGAGTTCCAAGTTTTTTTTTTTTAAATTATTATTTTCTCAAGGTTAGTTTAGTAAATTCAATAAAATTTGAGGTTTCAGCTGAAAAAAAAATGGGGACCAAAACATCCCAAATATAATAATTTAGGGACTAATTAAACAATTATCTCTTAAAATAATTTAATTGATTTGTCTAAAATGGACCAAGTAGAAGGAGAGAGAAAATTAGTAACTACCTACAATGGTAGGGCCTACCTCATGTGAGATACAGGATTCAACAGGACAGGTTGGATCTCATTTTTCAAAAATATATGCTTATTTTCTATTTTTTGTGTGCAAGTCACTGCCACAAACACTCCGAGTATCAGGGACCTATCACTAATATCGCACTTTCTCCTTCAGCAAAATTGCAAATGGAAATCCACCAAATCCACTTTCTCCTTCAAAAATATACGCAAATCCACTATTATTTTCTATTCTTTGTGCTCCTATCTCTCCCATACTACATGAAATTATCATTTGCGGCTCATATTGACACCATTACTCCAAGCCAGTCCCTGATAGACATAAACAAAACTACTTTAGTTTCCTCTAGCCAAATCTTTGAGTTAGGCTTTTTCTCTCCCGGCAAATCCGAGAATAGGTACGTCGGAATATGGTACAAAAGGACTCCTGATGTAGTTGTGTGGGTCGCAAACAGAAACAGTCCACTCACTGATTCGCTTGGGGAATTCTTAATCACCGGAGATGGAAACCTTGTTCTTCTCAACCAAAAGAAGAACGTCATTTGGTCATCGAATTCGTCATCAAGAGTTTTCGTGGAAAACCCTGTTGCGCATCTTTTGGACACCGGAAATCTTGTTCTCAGAGAGAGTGACAGCACGAGCTCTGAACGATTTTTGTGGCAGAGTTTTGATTATCCAACTGACACAGTTTTAGAAAAGATGAAGCTCGTATGGGACTTGAACACCGGTTTTGAACGATTTCTAACCTCGTGGAAAAGCTCTGATGATCCATCAACTGGAGATTACACTTTCAAAATGGGCAACAAAGGGTTACCTCAATTAGTTCTTGCTATGGGATCGACCAAAAAGTTTCGGTCAGGTACATGGAATGGAGTTCGATTTAGTGGAATTCCCGTGATGTGGAATAATGATTCTTCAAGCTTCAAATACACACTTGTTTTTAGCGAGAACGAGTCATCTTATATGTTCGAGTCCACAGTCGTCTCAGGCGTAGTTACACGCCTGACATTGAGTAATTCAGGGTTGCTTCAACGATTTCTGTTGGAGAAATCTAGCACAAAATGGTCTCTCATGTTCTCAAGGCCATATGATCCATGTGACAATTATGGTTACTGTGGTGTTAATGGTGTTTGTAGAATAAATGGAAATCCCATATGTGATTGTTTGGAAGGGTTTACTCCGATGTCGGAAGAAGATTGGAATGTGATAAATTTATCCAAAGGGTGCAAGAGGAAGACGCCATTAAGTTGCAAGGAAGAAGAAGGATTCTTAAAAGTTGAGGGGCTGAAATTACCCGACTTGCTGGAGTTCTGGTTGGACAAAAGTATGAGCCTTAAAGAGTGTGAAGAAGCGTGCTTGAAGAACTGTTCTTGCACAGCTTATGCGAATTCGGATATCAGAAGAGGAGGAAGTGGATGTATGATGTGGTTCGGTGACCTGATTGATGTCCGAGAATTCAAAGTGCAAGGCAGTGAGCAGCCTTTGTATGTAAGGTTATCTGCCTCCGAAATGAGTAAGTTATTAACCTTTTGATTTTTCATTTTATCGGTCTAGTTTTTGATTCCCAAATGTTACCTTTCATCTATTTTTATTTTCATAGAATCAATCCGTGCTGCGAATAAGACGAACTTAAAGGCCATTCTAATAGCTTCCCTCGTCTCTGGCATGTTTGTGTTGGTCGTCGTATTTTTGTGCGTAATTTGGAGACTAAGAAGAAAAGTAAGAGGTATGAAAATTCTTCCCACAAAGATTTTTATTTTTTTATTGCTATATTATTAACAAACTAATTTAATTAACTATGAAATGTAATAGGCAAAGGCATGGATGAAGATATAGAATTGCCTTTGTTTGACCTCGCTGCAATTACTCTCGCAACCAATAATTTCTCTCCGGCAAATATTATCGGAAAAGGTGGCTTCGGTCCTGTTTACAGGGTAACTATCATATATTTTAATTCCATTATTAACGTAGCGAAAAATGTTACTTTTCCCTCTTACATCCCTTTTAAAAATGCAGGGGAATCTCTCAACAGGACAAGAAGCAGCCATTAAGAGGCTGTCAAATGAATCAAATCAAGGTTTTACAGAGTTTAAGAACGAAGTAAACTTGATCGCAAAGCTTCAACACAAGAATCTTGTTGCTCTTTTAGGCTGTTGCATTCAAGGAGACGAGAGGATGTTGATCTATGAGTATATGCCTAACAAGAGTTTGGATCATTTTATTTTTGGTTCGGCCCCTCGACCTTACGCACATACTTAGCTTCCTTGACTTTTAGTTACTTGATCTTTGAGCAATGCTCTGCCTTTTTTTCCAAAATTTGATAGGGCGTGAAGATGATGGGTCGGAGCATAGAAGGAGTACAATTTTGTCTTGGAGAAAGAACTTTGAGATTGTCATGGGAGTAGCTAGAGGACTTGTCTACCTCCATCAAGATTCCAAACTTCAAATTGTACACAGGGATCTCAAAGCAAGCAATATTCTACTCGATATCAACATGGTTCCTAAGATTTCCGACTTCGGTTTGGCAAGAATTTTCGATGGCGGCGAAAAAGAAACTACAACTAGGAGAGTCGTCGGAACGTAGTAAGTTATAATCACATGCTATCTCAAGCATTCAACAAGTTCAGTTCGGAACTTAGGTGCTAATTCTTTTGATGCAGTGGCTATATGCCCCCGGAGTATGCAGTGGAGGGAAAATTCTCAATGAAATCCGATGTCTTTAGCTTCGGTGTGCTTTTACTAGAGACAGTGAGCGGAAAGCGGAATACTAGGTTCAGTCACCCAGATCACCATCATAATCTTCTTGGACATGTAAGTTGAAGCAATAATTATTTACCATCTTCTACAATCTCTGATTTTTACAAACTACTAAAGATATTCAATCGAATTGTTGTAGGCATGGTTGTTATGGAATCAAGGCAAACCCATGAAACTAATGGATGCACGCTTCGACAAGGATTCTATAGTTGAATCTCAAGTACTAAGATGCATTCACGTGGGCTTGTTGTGTGTTCAGAAATTTTCCGAGGATAGGCCACCGATGAATTCGGTTGTTCTAATGTTGGCTAACGAAGGAGGAAAACTGCCCCCGCCGAAAGAACCTGGGTTTTTCATGGAAAGAAGCTCAGATAATGTTAACAAGGGCTCAATAACAGAGAACAGAGTGACCATCACTCAACTAAATGGTAGATAGAGTGTTAAAATTTCTAGATTGCATTAGATTATGCAATGTAGAACAAATTGTAGTAAATAATTTCTTTGATTTTCTAGTACTTCAGTCGCATTTCTTATTATGGCGAGACAAGTTCTCCTTGTTATAATCAACACTCAATTTAAATCGTGAAATTTTCGTTGATTTTTTTATATATAAAAGTGATATTTTGAGTAAGCACATGAGTTGTTTTTGATATTTTCTCTTTGCTAACTATTATATTTGTGGTTGCACTTTTTTTATTATTAGGGAAAACGTCATTCTAGTGCCCTCTATTTTGACTAAATATATGAGGTATTTTGATACCTTAGTGTTTGAAAATCACATTGAGGTCCTTTCAGGGGGAAAAAAAAATATGGCACAGAGGTAGCCTGTTATTTAATTATATTAAGTGTAAAAATTTCCTCCTTATTCTTGTTAGAACCCTTAATAACTAAAACCTTTTGAATTTAATGTAATAATTTTTTTAAAATTTTTAGTTATTATGCGATAGGGATACGATTATCTATGTTAAATTTCAGAAATCATCCATCAATTTTAGTGTGAGGGATCAAAGTGACAAAATATTCATAATTCAGGGACTAAACGGACAAATTACCCCCTACTTTTTCCAAAAATTTTTACCTTAAACACAAGTCTCCAAAACTTAACTGGTGTCCAATACCTACATCTTGAAAATAGGAACTTTTGATAAATACTACAAAATCATGCCTTGGATTGATTTTTGCCACACAAGAAAAAACTCTTACAATAAATATTATAGATGCCATCATAAATATTGATTTATCTATTTATTTTAAAATAACAAGTATAATTACTAATTGGTATCCATAATACAACCATTTGGGTTACCAAATGATAACCAGTTGGTTACCGATTGCCAATAAGTGACTAGTTGGTAACTACCACTGCGGACAGATAACCAGCTGGTTATCCATTTGGTAATCAGTTGGTTACCGTCCAGAAATTTCCAATTCCGCCAGATTTTCCGGACTCCGCCACTGGAACATTTTAAAAAAAACACCAAATTTATCATTGAAAAACTAAAAAATTTACCAAAAAATTACAAATTTCCACAAAAATCATAAAAACAAAAAATTTACAAACCATTTAAATAAACACCCACAATCCAAACACATAAAAGAAAAAAGTTCAAAATCCACCAAAAATTTTATCATCTGAAAACTAAACAAAAACCACAAATATTCACCAAAATTACAAAAATTAATCCAAAACACCATAAAAATACCAAATTCTAAAAAATGAAAAAATTGATCGCAAAAAATACAAGGTGCAGCTAGTGCTCCGATGACTTCTTCCGGCCTTCAGGTCTGAACAATGGTGATGGCAGAACAACGGCGGCACGCAATCGGGATCGCGATTGGACTTGCACTGATGCCTTGCGACCGAAGCCATCGTGGGTTGAAATTCAAATCTTTGAAGACGAATTGCCAAGTTAAGCCATATTATAAAAGTTCTTATGTACTACTTCTTGTTCAAATGCATTCTAAGTACTTTCTTAGGGGGAAATAAAATAAAATCTTTGATATTAACCTTAATCCCAACTTCTTGACACTCACCGCATCAAGGCTTCAAAAGCCTTAATGTGATGCTAGTTTTTTTTTTTTTTTTTTTTTTTTTGGGGGGGGGGGGTTTAAAATATAATTATATTACTTCATGTTATTTCTTATTGATATGATTTGATAAATTCTTTGTATAGGACACTCAATGACTACAAGTTAGAGACGGGATTGGACATGACAATGTATTCTCGTTTTCAAATCATATTTGAGGTTTTTCTAGCAAAAAAAAAAAACCATATTTGAGGTTTATAACGGTCCACGTCAAACGGGAAAAGCCGAGTGTGGCTATTATATTTAGGTACGTAACATGCATGTGGGATGTGATTAAGAGTTGTTTATTAAACGTGCTTGAAAGCACTAATTTTACACTTCAACATATAACAGTAGTCGTAGGTGAACAGGGGAGTTTTATATATAGGTACATTCAATATTATTGATGAACTTATGTAGTTTGAAATAATACTTTAGAAATATATATATATATATGTGTGTGTAGATTATTATATATGTTAATTTAATTCTTGAAAATTATGTGAAATTTGGAACTCTGAATAAAAATATATAGGTACACACATGATAGGTTAGCAGTGGGAAAAGTGAAGAAAAAATAAAAATAAAAAATAAACATCAGTTTTAACCGAAGGACAATTCTTAAAAAGTCGGTTTTTCTTTTTAAGGACATTTCTTCTGTTACAAAGCGTCTTTTGATGATGGTTTATGATTGTTTCTCAAAAACCGTTATCAAAAGTTTTTTTTTTTTTTTTTGATTGGTACGCACTCATGTGCCCTTAAGCCCACAAATACTAATTATAAATGCCTGTCCAAATTAGAACCTAGGACTAAGGCTATAACGACCCGGCTACGTAAACGTGGGCTGTTACCTTACTTGCTTAAATTACATATCGGTTTTAAATACTTAAACTTACTGAAATTTCAGAGTAATTTTTTTTTTTAAAACACAACGTAGGGATAAAAATAATTTTGTGAGACAAAATATTTAAACCAATAAATATAAGGTATCTATTCATGTTTACAAAGAAGGCACTCCCGACTTTATTTTTGAATATTTATACCGAATTAAATCCCTGAATTGGAACGACTCCACCGATTGATCCATTTTTTTAGACTATGTTTAATTTAAATTTATCCATATGGGTAAATTTTTCCATGCATACAAATTGCTTGTTAAACTGATTAAAAAAAAAAGTCACACATAATTCTTTTTAACCGGAGTCTTAAAATATCACATACATAGAATGGTGTATATGTTTATAGTTCAAAAGAGTTTGCGGAAAATCTGCGTAGTGGTATCCCACACCGCCCTTCACTTGTCGCATCGTCCTTATGGCATACCAATTAGGCTGCAGGCTTTTTACCTACAGTATAAAATATACTAATGAACTTACGCTCAGCAAGTACAAACTTAATCTCACAAAAACAAAACAAGTATCGTGCAACTTATGCATAAACCAATAATTGTCGATTATGGATCTCTTATGTTTCATTATGGACTTATTATCTTGCTTAACATATAGGCCATTTGTGTACGAACCAGATGCGTGCAATCCACAGAAAGTTAGGGTTTGCAAGGTCCTAATAATTCTGGGCATCTTAAAACATACATAACCCTTCACGATCTATGGAAGGTTTGAGAATCTTAAAACATACATAATCCTCCAAGATCTACGGGAGGCTGGTACGACACTTTACTTGTATTGGTTTATTCTTAGTCTTGTTATTTAATTCTTGATGAGGATGCTTAAAATCATACTTCCACATGAAGTCTTTAACAAAGACTAGTTTCAAGACAAGATTCTTAACTTGTGATCTTATTAGTAATGATGCATGTGATAAATAAATATGACATGACATAAAGATCAATGTTATAAAATAACTTGTGGCATGTTTATAAAACATGACACTATTTTAAAACATTGCAATATCGTAAACTATGGCATTATTGTAAAACATAGCATAATCAAAAAGTGTGTCATAATCATAAAGTGTAGCATATACATGATCATGGCATAATGGTAAAAACATGACATATGCATAAACATGGCATATCATGGTATACATGTAAACATGTCATGCTTAAAAATAATTTACTATTTTCTATACTGGGGGTGAGGTTTGTACTTACAAATTGTCCTACGTTCTTGCTCTAGTGTTCCAAAAAGGCAAGACAACATGCTATATTATTGTTTTCAAATAGCGCATAAGAATCGTTCTACCTTACTACAAACCATAACATATTAGATCGGTATCCAATCCGATTACCATTGGTAATCATAGATACAAATCCTGACATAATAAATTGGTATCCAAACCGATTACCATACGTTATAGAATTGTTACTTATATTCATAAGTAACTTCGGTTTTAAATTCCTTTTTTTCTTAAAAATACCTTATTTTCTTGGAAAATATCTTAATTCTATAAATAAAGTATTATCTTGATTTAATAGTTGAAACTGCCTTTTTAAAAATCACTTGTCAAATTTCAAATGGATTTAAAACCTCTTTTGAAAATATTTTCATAAAGCATAGTTCCTTTGTAAAACTGTAAAACCTTGAAAACTGCTTTCTAAACAACCTTTTAATTTGCTTGAATGTATCTATGCAGGAAATTTCATGTACCATGCACAGTTTTGAAACTCTAGTTTTATCTTTAAATTGGTTTAGAATTTAAAAAAGTTTTCTTCACGGGAGTTGTAGATCTTATCGAAACCTACAACTTTTGTGCTTTGCATGAAGCTTAAATCTGCCTTTAACTTACTCATTTTTCCCCTTTAAAAGTTCTGGTCGTGTATAGTACCCGGGACCGGCCAGTTTTGAAAACTCATAAAAACAGAGGCCTTTGGAGCCCTTTATTTCATGTTCTTGATAAACACAATATTGATAACTTACTTGTTTACCAAATTGTATCTTTAGGTTAATTTCTTAACCAACATAACCATATTATTCACATCATCATCATCATCACTCATAAAATCTCCATACTTAAACATGTGAGAGCATAATCATAAACACATGGTGAGCACACATAACATGTGAGAGCATAATCACAAACATATAATGAGCACACATAACCTGAACACTCATCTTAGAGCATAAAATCAAACCCATGCTTAGAGCTAGCAACCAAGATAACCTAAGCATAGATCTAGCATAAACCAACCATAAAGGACCATCATATGGGAAAAATAAGAAACATGAGCTTATGCTCTTACAACCCATAACTTGAAATACACATAAATCCCATAAACCAAACTTAATGAAAATCTTAGTTAGAGGATCAAGAATAATACCTCTAAGCTTAGAAAGATTGCTCTAGACCTTGGGATGAGAGAAATTTGCTCCACCACCTCCACCATACCAACTGGCCATCTCTCTCTCTCTCTCTCTCTCTCTCTCTTTTCTAAGGCTAGAGAGGAATAGTTGAGAAAGAACTAGAAGTTGAGAGACTAACTAAAATGGTTCAATTCTCACAACCCACCTCTATTTATAGGTGGTAATTCCATAATTTTTCACAAATATTTTTTTTTTCTTAAATTCTCCTTGAGTTGCATATTGGTCCTTAAGACACAAAATTTTGCCTTCCATATCCTCAAAGTGGCCGGCCATGTGGAGGTCTTACGTTAAAAAATCATTTCATAATTATCCACTTAATTAAAAATTCCCTAAATTCCCTAAATTTTTCTTAGAGCCATGTTTGGCATTCCTCTTAATACTCAGTCTATTTCCTTAATAATCCTGATAGTATCAATACTGTTTTAACTATCAATAGTATATATTGCTGGACTGTAGTCCAGAATTTATATGCACTTAACTAGACTGCGTATAGGTTTTTCTTAGGACTTGAAACTACTTAGTTCTCCTTGCTCCAAATATTATTCCTGATTATTCTAGAGTAATCTCAATCCTTATTCTCAATTCTACACCCGTAATGATGGTTGATCACATTATAATTTCAATACTGCTTATTATACGGCAGTATCGTCTTAAACATGTCGTAAATTATCCTGGTTATTCACCGGCCAGGACAAAACCATAAATCATGATTCTGTCTTTTTCACCATAAGGCCTCATACTTGACTATCATTGAGTCTCATAATACTTATAAGAACTCAAACATACTCTGATAATCAAATCAGATCATGAGCTTCATATTAACATACATAATATAGACTTAGATTTCTATTATTTTCAAGGAAATCGCGAGTCCGTTAAAATTTTGGTTATTACAAAGGCATCCTAGGCACTTAACCCACCCACCTTAGACCTAGTGATTTAAACTTTCTATGATGACTTCCAGCAAAAAATGTCATCCAACGCGTTAATCTAAAAGGATGCAACCAAGCATTTTTAATGGCACATGTCCCAAAAATACCCCGATTGTGCATTTTATGTTGATTTTAAACCATTCTTGTATCTTTTGAAAATTTAAAATTGTCAAAGAATCAACTATTTCTTCTGGCGTTTCATTAGACATATGTAAGATATAAGCATAGATATTAGGAAAAATTACACATGTCCCCCTCAAACTTAAGCCTTGCCACAAAATGCCCCCCGATCTTCAATTTGTAACATTTTTTCCCTCATAACTTTAAAAAAGTTTGCAAATATTACCCCTCAATTAAATTTTTGATGAAGAAATGCACATAACCATCGTTGGAAGCTTAATTAAGTTGTAGATATTAAATGATAAATGCTTATAGTAAATGTTGAGGGTTGATTGTCAATTTTTTCCCATAATTCTCTCTTATATAACATCACAATTTCACACTTAATACGGGTAACGGGAACCTGGAGTGCTGTCAATCTATGTCATTTCATAATTTTATACTTGATACACCCAACTCAAGCTTCCAATGAGTGTTAAGTGCATTGTCTCGTCAAAAATTTAATTGAGTGGGAAAGTTTGCAAACTTTTGCTAAGTTTAGGGAGAAAGAACGTTACAAATTAAAATTCAGGAGGCATTTTGTGATGTTAATTTACTATTATCCTACCCCCTCCCAAAAAAAAAAAAAAAAAAAAAAAAAAAAAAAAAAACCTGAGTAAACAAGAGGACCACAGTAAAAAATCTTTTCCTAAGTAAAAAAAAAAAAAAAATCCTTTTTTGGCCGAGAAAGGATTGACTGTGCTTGCCCACATGGGTTGATACTCAAACAAGTTGAAATCTAATTCATTTTTGCCAAGTTCAGCCAAAAATAAAAGTTCTCATGAACTACTTCCCATTCAAATGCATTGCTCTAAGCACTTTCTAGGGGGAAATAAAATTAATTCTTTTAGGGATCAATACCGACCTTAATTCTTTTAGTAAAGACCGATCCATGATAAAAAATGAAATAAAAATTAAAAAAAGAGCTAGCTTCATGACTTACTGTGTTCCCACTACTCTCCCAGTTTCAAATTCTTTTTCATCGTCTCTAAAAATCCTCGTCAAACCGAAATCTGAAATTGTAGGATCTAGGTTAATGTCCAACAAAATATTGCTTGCTTTGTGATCTCTGTGAAAGATTGAAGTTTAGAATCTTGGTGGAGGTAAAGAAAAAAGTTTCGAAAGAAATCAATGAAAAATTTGGTGTGAATTTTGTCAAGAGGCCCAAACCAAAGATAAAGTGGTCCAAGCTTTTGTTCGGCATGTACTCATATGTTGAATACAACAATTGATAAGAGCAACCAGATTCCTATGTTGAAGCTTTGCGATTAACACGACTTCATTCATAAGTTCTTTGTGAAACCGAAATCTGAAATTGTAGGATCTAGGTTAATGTCCAACAAAATATTGCTTGCTTTGTGATCTCTGTGAAAGATTGAAGTTTAGAATCCTGGTGGAGGTAAAGAAGAAAGTTTCGAAAGAAATCAATGAAAAATTTGGTGTGAATTTTGTCAAGAGGCCCAAACCAAAGATAAAGTGGTCCAAGCTTTTGTTCGGCATGTACTCATATGTTAAATACAACAATTGATAAGAGCAACTAGATTCCTATGTTGAAGCTTTGCGATTAACTCGACTTCATTCATAAGTTCTTTGTGAAACCGAAATCTGAAATTGTAGGATCTAGGTTAATGTCCAACAAAATATTGCTTGCTTTGTGATCTCTGTGAAAGATTGAAGTTTAGAATCCTGGTGGAGGTAAAGAAGAAAGTTTCGAAAGAAATCAATGAAAAATTTGGTGTGAATTTTGTCAAGAGGCCCAAACCAAAGATAAAGTGGTCCAAGCTTTTGTTCGGCATGTACTCATATGTTAAATACAACAATTGATAAGAGCAACTAGATTCCTATGTTGAAGCTTTGCGATTAACTCGACTTCATTCATAAGTTCTTTGTGACCCTGTCCCGAAGTCTTTGACAATTTTTTCACCGCAATTTCTTGTCTTGTTGGAAGGATTCCCTGAATAATGCCATCCATAGCTTCTTGTCAACAGTAAGATCTGAGGCTTACTGTTGACGAGGTGTAGAAACTCCGGGGTCAAATTAAACCAAATTTCACCTCTCCCAATCCCAATTCTCGCCACCAATCTACCCACCGCTACCATTGCCGTCCCCACTACAATTTCATACCCTACGCTCTCAAGTCCAACCGACATTATGAAACCCAGGCGACAATGAAACCCACCGTTGTCTTCAAGAGTGCCGCCGAGTTCCCCATCGTGAGCCCAGGCAATGTCACAAACTCTGTCGTTTCTGTTTTCATAGCCGTCTCCATCTGCCAGACCTGCGAGCCCCCTGTTTCTTCCTTGACCGAGCCCCTGGTTTGTTTTTTTGTTTGTTTTTTCCCCTATTCAAAAGTCTTGTTCTTTTACAGTAGATTGAATGTCTTATTGTTGAGAGGTATAAGATGATTAACAATATCTGAGATTGAGTGTTTGGTTTCATTAATTAAAAATAAAAAGTTTGAGAACTAATCGGTACCCTCATTAAAAGTTCAGAGACCATTGTAGAAATTTACCCAAAATATAATATAGATACCGTTTCAAAAGAGGCAACTTCTTAAAATAGATTCTTACTTAGCTTCATAATAAGCTCTTTCTCGGAAGTTAGAAATCCAAAGCAAAAATAAAAGCATAATCTTTCATACGAAATTTATTAAAATAATTTCTTTTTGTATAAATTTTACTTTTTCTCTGAACTTTAGGTCTTGTCACAAAATTCCCCACAATTTCAATGTATAACATCCGTTCCCCTCCAACTTTGAACCGTTTGCAGATAATTTAACCATTTAGTCAAATTTTTAACGGAAAATGACGTGTAGTATACATGTTGACAAATTTAAGGGCATGTTAGTAAAATCCTAAATGCTATTTACTTATGTTTTGTTGTAGCGATTATTTAGTGTATATAAACCTACGCAAGTGTACGTAATCGCACAAGTAATATAGATTGTGAGTTGAGTATCGTCTCCACAGGGATTGAATTGCTAAAATAAATTGCAAAAGAAATAAGCACAAATCAATTTGAATTTGATTTTTGAAATAACAAAATTTGCAGTAAACTAATTAAATTGAATGGTTATAATGAAAAGACACTAAGATAGACAAAAGGAACAATATTCAATCAAGAGTTTGTAAATCAAGAATGAGAATTAAGCTAGGATTGCCAAATCCCCCTCAATTGCAAGTCTGACCCGAATGCTGTAGGAATGCTGCAGCAAAACCTATCCTGTTAACTGAAATTCAATTTTATCACAAACTTCTTCCGAATTAATTATGACTGACAATTCTCTAAACCTTTTTCAACATATTCTTATGTGAATCTATTTCTCAGAACACAAATTCATGCACCAATTTCAATGGGTTATACAAGGTAAATAACATATTCCTATATCATTCACAAATCAATATAAACTTCAAAAAGCATATTGAACTTGTATCATCCAAGTTAGATCCAGCTCAAATTAATCTTTCCAGAGTTAATTAGAACCTAGTTTCCTATAAATTGATGGCCAATCAACAATAGAAATTAGACAATCAAAGCACTTGAATGAACATGAAAAAGATTCGCTCAACATTTTCAACAAAACATTAAAATCATCCTCATAATTTTGGTTTCATTAACAATCCCAGCTAAAGAAATTTAGCTCATGTTTCGGATTACAAAAACGAGCTTAAGAACATCATCCATTGTTTACAGAGAATGAAAATCAGAAAATAAATCAAGGAAAGAGTAAGAAGAGGAAAAACTCCAAATGGCTAGAGATGGTCCTTTTCGTCCTATCTTCTTCTCCTCCTGAGCTCACTCTCCAAAATAGGTGTAAAAATAGAAGCAAAACTTCAGCTGATCTCTCTCTCTCTCTTATCCAATAATGGTGTATTTTTCTCCTCTGCTATTTTTGGTGTTCCTCCCAGACGGCTCTCTTCTCTCTAATTGTTAACTTTCCCTTTTATCCCAATACTCCCACAGATGCCCTAGCTCCACGTGCCCCCTTGGTTGCTAATTTTGGTAACCTTTTCACAGCTGTCATGCACAAACATAATGGGCAAATGAGTCTTTGTCGGTTGTAAGGCAAGATTGGGGTCCACATGCTTTTACTTTAATTCTTCACTGGTATAACTTTACTGTGACATTGCTATAGCATTCCTGCAGCAATCTGATGTATTTCAGCTGCCAATTTCATCATCTCCTCTAATCCAGTGGGCCTCCACTCTTTTGACACCGTGGGCTCCAAATGCAAGGCAACACAAAAATTAAACATTAAAAAAATATGCCAAAAGCCAAAATTAACTGCAACTCTTTACCCATCCTTTAAGTAAAACAAATTAATTAGTATTATATAAAATACTAAAACTAAGGCATATTATCTTCAAATAACAACAATCAATAAGCTTAAAAGCATGCTAAATAACTATATTTCATAGAGTTATCACACCCCCAAACTTATATCATTGCTCGTCCTCGAGTAATGCCAAAATAAACATTAAATTACAACATGCAAAAAGAAAACTTAAAACACAAAACAGAAGATTTGCTCAGGCTGCCAAACAAGTTGCGTCTCCATTCTCAAAAGGGCTTCTTAATTTCCAACTCATTTCAAAATCAGCTTTTATCAAATATTAATTCTATCCTTTATAAGCTTGCTCCCAAGTGAGGTTACTCTATAGGTATGTGTGTGCGAGATTGTATCTAAGCATCTTCAGATCACCTAAGTCCCTCTGATCACGATCATCAAGATTAGTTTATGATCTAATAGGCTGAATGCATATTCCCTCTCCACTAGCATTAGTTGGGCAAAACCTAGGGTTAGACATATTCCACTGCTTGTTGAGTTGGGTGTAAGTGTATGTACACATTAATTTATTATCTCTAAATGGTTTTATTTTTTTATTATTTTTTTACTATTCATCATGTCACTGTTACCTTTTTACGCGAATGCCAACATTGGTGATGAAGACACCCGGTTACTCAGTAACGTCACACTTTAAAATTGCTATAGCATACTCATATTATGAAGCACTGTTTGACGCAAAAGTACACATGGGGCTCATGTTACTCCTGATTATTAGGTAGCTCAGAATAGTGGAGTTTTTTTTTTTTTTTTTTTTTTTTTTTTTTGAACACATGACACCCTTGAACATTTTTACTTTTAATACACATCAACTACCCACAGAATGTTTCGCTTCCTAAAGCTTCGTCTCAAGGGTTTGACAAAACCAGTTCTCAAATCCTAAACTCTCACGATGACTTAGAGTTCCCTAGGTTTTCCTCAGAAAAACAAAGCTATAGCCAATTGTGAAAAAGAGTAGTCTCACTCAAAGAGCAAACAGATAGTGGATATCACCACTACTCAATTCAAGCTCATTCAATCCGCAAGCTGAAAATTTCAAAACACTAGTAATCTTCATCGAATATCCTCAAACCAACAACTCAGCAGCAAAACTAGAGCAATTTCTAACAAATAATAGAGATACTGCATAAATTTTGATTTTGATTTTTTTTTTTAATTATTTATTTATTTTTTTTCAAACCACACAATTAACACAAATAGAGAAACGCAAAACAAAACCATATTAACACAAAACTAAAACAAACCTTACCCAATACCCTCAAACTTAAACCAAGCAGTGTCATCACTGCTTTGAACAAAACAACACAAAAACAGAATAAAAATAACAAGACAAAGCTAAACAGAACAAAACATAGCAAAACTAAGAAAAAGAGAAAGTTAGAACTCCCTGATTTAGTGGGTAGCTGGTGCTTCCCTTCAATCATCCTTATCATCTTCATCCTCTTCATCAACCGCGCCTGTTACCTCTTCAGCAGCAACTTGCTCTAGCACGTTGTCTGGAAACTCAGGAAATGGAAAGATAGGCTTAGTAAAGTTTTTCTGCAAATATTTCTATAGAGCCAAATCTCGTTGCTTAGCATAGTTCCAGTACTGCTGCTGCTGAGAATGCATTCGATGTAGCATCTCCATCGTCTGATATTGTTGAACCTCAGCCAGGCTCATTCGCTTTTCGAGCATTTGCAACGAGTTTGTCAAGTAGGCTTGAGTGGGAGCTCGGCTACTCAATGCAGCAGCGGTACCATTTGTAGGCACCTGAGGAGCTTGACCCGCTTCGTCCTCCTGATTGTGCGGCGGTTGTGATGGACCTAAGGCCATTTTGATATGTAGCAATCTTGCTATAGCAGTTTTGGTAATGGCCCCCTTGGAAAATACCAGCCGCTCCTCGGTGTCAAACATTGGCACACCGTTTCTAGCACATAGGCTAGTGATGAGGGACGGAAACCAAAGACTACCACATTTCTTTGTTGCACAAGCTCCGAGTCCTTAAAAGATGATTTTGCCAACATCAATGGGCCGACCCGAGATGATCGAATCAAGCAATAGGATACGACCCTTTGATACAGTTTGTATATGGGTGGAGGGCATCAAATGAGTCTTCAGGAAATGATACCAAACCTTACACTGGGGTGTAAGATTGGCCCTTGTAACGGTTAACTTTCCTTGAGCTGAAACATTCCAAGAAGTGCCTGCCACACATACCTTCTCCAATGCACAATCCAACCAATCAGCCGAGGCATTTGCGGCGTACTCTGTGTGAAGATCTTCATCGTCAAGTCCGTAAAACTGGTTGATGGTGTCGTCATCGATCGGTACCTGCAAACCACGAACACAGACACTACGTTGGCCTTCTCCCGCAAGATGGGTGTAAAATTCACGCACAACGAGCACTACCGCGTCAGCTGGATGAGCGTAAAACTGCCTCCACTTATGCTTAGTGATGACGGAATGAACGAAATCTTACCCCATGGTCGGGGTATTCTGCAGCAAAAGTCCTTTTTCAGCACAAAATGTTCGGTCAAAGTATATTTTTGATACCTATCGTGATCTACCTCCGTTTGGAAGGTGCGGTAACTGGTCATGGTGTCTTTGGGTTTCCGGCCCGTCTACTTGTGCGCTAGCTTCTTGGTGCGAGGCATTGCTGGACTAGTGGTCTAGGTTGGTTAGCACAAGGATTCCGATGATGGGCGACGATGAAGTGAGTGCACGGGCTGGGCACTGGCGGAGCTGGCTGGGCAGGGGTCAGTGATTTCTCAAAAGGTGGAATGGGAGCGCCGGCGCGGCTGGTTGGTGTGGGTCGAGCAGATGGTAATGTGGTGACTAAGGCGGCTTCGGCTGGAACCGAACTGGTGTGGATGGGGCTGTGTCTCGTCGGTGTGGGCTAGGTCGGTGAAATGACTGGGTCGGTGGTTGGCGCTTTGTGGCTCTCCTGGGTATGTGAGGTTGCTCGGCGGATGGACTGGCTGGTCAGCTGGTGGTGCCAGCGGCTGAACTGGTTGGTCTGAACTCGCTAACTGGGCTGAAACCGGGCGGTGCTAGCTGCTGGACTGGAGAGGCGCGGCTATGGCTGAAATGGGGCCGGTTGGTGGTTGGTTGGCAGTGGCTGGTGCAGTACGGGGAAGATGGGCTCGCCTGGTTTAGGGGCTGGACTGGCTGGTCAGCGAGCGGTGCCAAAGGCTGGGCTGGGCTGGCTCGCTGGCTCGGCTTGGGTTGGTGGGTGGTGCCAGCGGCTGGGCGGAGACTGCGTGAACTTGGCTGGTCGGCGACAATGGTGGATTGTTAGCTTGGTTGACGGCGCAGAAGAGGAAGGAAACAAAAAGGAAGTGGGGCCTGTAGGGTTTCGGAGTAATGCCCTATAGTATATAAATTTTTTTTAATTAATTTTTTTTTGAAAATTTTAAATTACTGCAGCTTTGCTGTAGCAATCCCGTAATATTTTTATACAGATTGCTCCCCAGTTTCTGCCCAACTTTGCTGCAACAATCTGATGCATCATAAAGAAATGATGCAGTAAAATCACCAAAATTTGCTGAAAACCCTACACCAAAGAAAGAAAAAGAAAAATAAAAACTCAAGAACAAAGTGGAACAAAAATTGAACAGAAAATCAACAAAAATAGCAAATCAAAAGGAATTTAAGATATTGAGAATATAGGGTTGCCTCCCTCAAGCGCTTGTTTTAGAGTCTTCAGCCTGACTATGCGGTGTTTCAGGCATCCTGTAGCGAGATGGAGGTTTTCTGATGGCTGAAACCATCACCCCAGTAATGCTTAAGTCGCTGTCCATTAACTTTGAAAGTTCTCCCTGAATTTTCTACAGCAATCTCCACTGCTCCATGCGGATAAGCTTGAATTACCCATAAAGGCCCTGACCATCTTGACTTTAGTTTCCCTGGAAACAGCTTCAATCTTGAGTTGAAGAGAAGAACCTGCTGACCTGCTTCAAATGGCCTCGAAATAATCCTCCTGTCATGCCATTTTTTGTTTTCTCTTTGTATATTCTGGCACTCTCGTACGCTTGCAAACTAAATTCGTCCATCTCATTCAGTTGCAACAACCTCTTCTCTCCTTCTAGCTGGAGGTCCATGTTTAGCTGCTTGCTTGCCCATTACGCTTTGTGCTCTAACTCCATCGGTAGATGACAGGCCTTCCCAAAAACCAATCGAAATGGTGACATTCCCAGCGGTGTTTTGAATGCTGTTCGGTATGCCCAAAGTGCGTCATCAAGTCTCAGCGACCAATCTTTTCGATTAGGGTTGACCACTTTCTCTAAAATCCTCTTTATCTCCCGGTTTGAAACTTTTGCCTATCCATAGTTTGTGGGTGATATGTTGTAGCAATCTTGTGCTTCAGTCCATACTTGCCCAAGAGATTCTCGAACTGCTTGCTGCCAAAATGAGTTCCTTCATCACTAATAATTGCTCTCGGTGTCCCAAAACGGGTGCAAATATTTTTGTAAAGGAATTTGACCACAACTTTGGAATCATTTGTCTGCAATGCCACGGCCTCAACCCACTTGGAGACATAGACAACTGCCACCAAAATGTACTGGTTCCCATAAGATGATGGGAATGGCCCCATGAAATCAATACCCCATACATCAAACAATTCCACCTCCAAAATGTTATTTAAGGGCATTTCATGTCGATTGGAGATGTTGCCGACCCTTTGACATCTATCACATGTCTTTGTGAACTCGTGAGCATCTTTGAATAGAGAAGGCCAGTAGAACCCTGATTGGAGGACCTTGGCTGCTATTCTTGCTCCTCCGAAATGCCTACCGTAAGGAGAAGAATGACAATGCTCCAAAATGCTTTGGAATTCCTTCTCTGGAACACATCTTCTAATAATCTAATCGGCACATTGCTTATAAAGAAAGGGCTCATCCCATAGATAGAATATTACCTCATGCATGAATTTCTTTCATCTTTGACTAGTCACCTCCGGTGGAAACAGTCCACTGACTATGTAATTAACAAAATCTGCATACCATGGGACAACAGCTTGCTGCACGGCTAGAAGTTGTTCATCAGGGAAAGTCTCGCGAATGGCATCCTTCTTCTCATATTCGATTCCAGTTTCAAGTCGTGATAAATGATCCGCAACCTGATTTTCCGAACCCTTTCGATCTCTAATTTCCAAACCAAATTCCTGTAGGAGCAATATCCACCTGATCAGACGTGGCTTAGCATCTTTCTTGACAATTAGGTACTTAATCGCTAAATGGTCCGTGTAAACGATCAACTTGGTGCCTACTAGATACGCCCGGAACTTGTCGAATGCAAATACCACAGCCAAAAGCTCCTTCTCAGTAGTAGTATAATTCAGCTGAGCCTCCGTTAGTGTCTTACTTGCATAATAAATCGAATGGAATACCTTATCATGACGTTGTCCCAACACCGCACCCACTGCAAAGTCGCTAGCGTCGCACATCAACTCGAAGGGCAATGACCAATCAGGTGACCTGATGATGGGCGCAGACACCAACCGCTTCTTCAACTCCAAGAATGCCCGTTGACAATCCTCATCAAAATTGAAAGGTTGATTTTGCTCCAGCAAAGTACACAAAGGCTTAGAAACTTTTGAGAAATCTTTGATGAATCGCCTATAAAAACCTGCATGAAAAAACTTCTAATCCCTTTAACTGTTGTCGGTGGTGGCAGCTTATCAATCACTTCAATATTGGCTTTATCGACCTCAATACCCTCATTGGAGACTTGTGACCCAAGACGATGCCCTCTTGTACCATGAAGTGGCATTTTTCTCAATTAAGCACCAAGTTAGTTTCCTCACATCGCATCAACACCTACTCCAAATTTGTTAGACAGTCACCAAATGAATTACCAAACACCGAAAAATCATCCATGAAAACCTCTAGCGATTTCTCCACCATATCAGTAAAATAAGACATCATACACATCTGAAATGTTGCTGGAGCATTGCAAAGTCCGAATGGCATCCGTCTGAAAGCAAAGGTCCCATATGAATAGGTGAAGGTTGTCTTTTCCTGATCTTCCGGTGCTATAGCAATCTGGTTGTAGCCTGAATAACCATCCAAAAAGCAATAATATTCTTTCCCTGCCAATCTTTCAAGCATCTGATCAATGAATGGCAGTGGGAAATGATCTTTCCTTGTTGCTTTATTCAGCTTCCTGTAGTCCATACACACTCTCCACCCAGAAACTGTTCTTGTCGGGATTAGTTCATTGTTGTCGTTCACTACCACGGTAACTCCTCCTTTCTTTGGTACACATTGGACTGGACTGACACAAGAGCTGTCTGAAATAAGGTAGATAATCCCTGCATCTAGCCACTTAATCACTTCCTTCTTCACGACTTCTTTCATGATTGGATTCAGCCTTCTTTGATGTTCAACCGAATTACTGTAGCATTCCTCCAGCAAAATTTTATGCATGCAGATTGTTGGGCTGATTCCTTTAATATCTGCAATAGTCCATCCAATTGCCCTTTTGAACTTTTTCAGCACCTTTAGAAGTTGAATCTCCTGTACCCCCGATAATCCAGAGCAAATAATCACAGGCAAAGTGTCCGAATCACCCAAATAAGCGTACCTTAAGTTTGAAGGCAATGGTTTTAACTCCAAAACAGGTAGTTCTTCAACAGATGGTTTGTGGGATTTAACGGCTCTTTCTGACAATTCCAGTAACTCAAAGTGCTTCTCGGCTCTAACTACAGTAGGTTTGCTCTCCATCCACGACACTTGATTATCACTATCTTCCTCATCTTCATCTGACGCAGTCAAATCATCTTCGTTTATCATCTTTGGAGAGCATTTCTTCTCAAATTCAGCAACCACTAATGAATCCAGAACATTGATGGCTGAACATTCCTCAACATCATCAGCAAAACGCATAACCTTGAAGACGTTGAAGGTAACCTGTTGATCGTGAACTCTCATGGTCAATTCACCCTTCTGTACATCTATCAAGGTCCTGCCCGTAGCCAAAAATGATCTTCCCAGTATAATCGGCACATCCTTATCCGCCTCATAATCTAGCACAATAAAATCTGCTGGAAAAATGAATTTGTCCACTTGCACTAGCACATCTTCAATTTTTCCTTTCGGATGAGCCAAAGACCTGTCCACCAATTGCAAAGTGACTGTAGTCGGTCTTGCTTCCCCAATTCCCAGCTTTTTGAAGATAGACATGGGCATAAGATTTATACTTGCCCCCAAATCACATAGTGCCTTTCCGAAGTATTGATTTCCGATGGAGCACGGTATTGTGAAACTACCAGGATCCTTCAACTTAGGCGGCAGTTTGTTCTTCAGTATTGCGCTGCACTCTTCAGTCAATGCTATTGTCTCAAATTCTCCTAACCTTCTCTTCTTCGAAAAGATGTCCTTCATGAATTTGACGTAGCTCGGCATCTGCTATAAAGCTTCTACGAGCGGAATGTTGATGTGTAGCTGCTTCAACATGTCTAAGAACCTTCTGAACTGTTTATCCTGCTTTTGATTCTGAAATCGTTGCGGAAATGGTGGTGGAGGTCTCCCAGATCCACTTTGCTGCAGCTTTGTTACAGCATTTTGCTCTTCTACATTTCTCTGATCTTCTTTACTGCAGCTTTGCTGCGGAAATGCTGTAGCATTTTTCAGGTCAGATTCCTACTGCTGGTTTGTACTCTGCTTTCCTTCTTGTTGAAGTTGCTCATCTTGTCCTTGGATTGAAGTGGGCTCATTCTGCACAGCTTTTGGCTTCTCCCTTGGCTCGAACTCCTTTCCACTCCTTAATAAAAATTGCCTTGCAGTGCTCTTTTTCTTCCCTTCTTGGATCTTCAGTATTACTTGGAAGAGAGCCTTGTGGCCTAACATTCAAGGTATTTGCAATCTGCCCAATCTGATTCTCCAAGCTCCTTAATGTTGCATCATAACTTTGAACTCTAGCGTCATTCTTTGCTATATACTCCTTGATCAAATTCTCCAATGAGCTAGATGATTCCATAGCTTGAGTTCTTGGTTGTTGAGATGGAAAGCCCGGTGGGTGAGAAGGTCGATGATAAGCATTTACTCCACTAGAACTGGCCCCTTGATTGCTCCATGAAAAGTTTGGGTGTTGTCTCAACCCTTGATTGTAAGGCACCGAATAAGGGTTGTTCCTGTTGAAATTACCCACATAACATGCAGAGGCTGAATTAGAAGGGCAATCCTCATACAAGTGTCCCTATCCACAATAAACACAAGTGACACCAACAGATTGCACCGAATTAACACCCGCTGACATGTTCATAGTCTTGATCATATTCGTCAAACTCGACACTTGGGCAGAAAGTGCAGTAATATCATCTACTTCATGAAGTCCTGCGGCCTTTCGAGCATTGAGCCTCTTGGTGGGCCACTGATAATTATTGGTTGCCATCCTCTCCAAAATCTCATAGGCTTCATTGTACGATTTGGCCAAAAGAGCACCATTGGCAGCTGCGTCAACTATTGTACGTGTTTGTCCATTGAGCCCATTATAAAACGTTTCCATCTGAATCCAATAGGGAATCCCATGATGAGGGCATTTTCGCAACAATTCTTTAAATCTCTCCCACGCTTCATACAAGGAGTCTCCCTCCGATTGTTGGAATGAAGTGATGTCATTTCTGAGCTTGACATTCTTAGTTGGAGGAAAGTACTTCATGAGGAACTTTTCTGCCAAGTCATTCTATGTTGCTATTGAATCCGGTGGCAACGAATTAAGCCATGCTCTAGCTCTATCCTTCAAATTATAAGGGAATAGCGTCAACCTCAATGCTTCCTTGGACACCCCTGGTAGCTTGAAAGAATCACACACTTCCATGAATAGCCGAAGGTGCATGTAGGGATCCTTAGTTGCCATTCCACTAAACTGGCCCACGGTTTGCAACATTTGGAACATAACCGGCTTGAGTTCAAACTATGGCGCCTGTATTTCTGGCCTAATAATGCCTGGATTGAGTCCAAGTAGAATGGGTACAGCATACTCTCGAATGGCCCTGCCTCTGTCATCCACCAGAACCGGTTGAGGCACTAGATTGTTGACATTCGCTTGCTGCCCATCATTAGCCATATTGACAGCAACTCCTTCTGCTATTTCTCCCACACCCGCTAGACCTTGCTGCTCTCTTCTACTTGCTAGAAATGTTCTTTCAATTTCTGGATCCAAGGGCAGCAATTCTTGATTTCGCTGGTTATTCATGCAGAGAAAGCAAACTCCTGAAAACACAAAAACTCAACCAATAAGAAAATGCAAAAACAAGAACTAAAACAAAATAACTTTTACAAATATTTTTAACAATTTCAATCCCCGGCAACGGCGCCAAAAACTTGTTGTTGCGATTATTTAGTGTATATAAACCTACATAAGTGTAAGTAATCGCACAAGTAATATAGATTGTGAGTTGAGTATCGTCTCCACAGGGATTGAATTGCTAAAATAAATTACAAAAGAAATAAGCACAAATCAATTTGAATTTGATTTTTGAAATAAGAAAATTTGCAGTAAACTAATGAAATCGAATGGGTATAATGAAAAGACACTAAGATAGACAAAAGGAACAATATTCAATCAAGAGTTTGTAAATCAAGAATGAGAATTAAGCTAGGATTTCCAAATCCCCCTCAATTGCAAGTCTGACCCGAATGCTGTAGGAATGCTGCAGCAAAACCTATTCTGCTAACTGAAATTCAATTTTATCACAAAATTCTTCCGAATTAATTATGACTAACAATTCTTTAAAGCTTTTTCAACATATTCCTATGTGAATTTATTTGTCATAACACAAATTCATGCACCAATTTCAATGGGTTATACAAGGTAAATAGCATATTCCTATATCATTCACAAATCAATATAAACTTCAAAAAGCATATTGAACTTGTATCATCCAAGTTAGATCCAGCTCAAATTAATCTTTCCAGAGTTAATTAGAACCTAGTTTCCTATAAATTGATCGCCAATCAACAATAGAAATTAGACAATCAAAGCACTTGAATGAACAGGAAAAAGATTCGCTCAACATTTTCAACAAAACATTCAAATCATCCTCCCAATTTCGGGTTCATCAATAATCCCAGCTAAAGAAATTTAACTCATGTTTCGGATTACAAAAACAAGCTTAAGAACATCATCCATTGTTTACAGAGAATGAAAAACAGAAAATAAATCAAGGAAAGAGTAAGAAGAGGAAAAACTCCAAATGGCTAGAAATGGTCCTTCTCGTCCTATCTTCTTCTCCTCCTCCCGAGCTCACTCTCCAAAATAGGTGTAAAAATAGAAGCAAAACTTCAGCTGAACTCTCTCTCTCTCTTATCCAATAATGGTGTATTTTTCTCCTCTGCTATTTTTGATGTTCCTCCCAGACGGCTTTCTTCTCTCTAATTGTTAACTTTCCCTTTTATCCCAATACTCCCACAGATGCCCTAGCTCCACGTGCCCCCTTGGTTGCTAATTTTGGTAACCTTTTCACAACTGTCATGCACAAACATAATGGGCAAATGAGTCTTTGCTAGCTGTAAGGCAAGATTGGGGTTCATATGCTTTTACTTTAATTCTTCACTGGTATAACTTTGCTGTGACATTGCTATAGCATTCTTGCAGCAATCTGATGCATTTCAGCTGCCAATTTCATCATCTCCTCTTATCCAGTGGGCCTCCACTCTTTTGACACCATGGGCTCCAACTGCAAGGCAACACAAAAATTAAACATAGAAAAAATATGCCAAAAGCCAAAATTAACTACAACTCTTTATCCATCCTTTAACTAAAACAAATTAATTAGTATTATATAAAATACTAAAACTAAGGCATATTATCTTCAAATAACAACAATCAATAAACTTAAAAGCATGCTAAATAACTCTATTTCATAGAGTCATCATGTTTCTTAAAGAGATATAAGGGTTTTATATGAAAGTCCAACCTATTTAAAGTTTCAAATTCTGCATAATATTGGTCGGTTCGGAATGTAACGACCGAAAATTTTTAGACTTAACCACCTTAGTTAAAAAGGAATTAAGTCCAACATTTTCCTCATAAAATCATGTTTGATGGAAATATGATTAGCATAAACAGTGCAATTTGGTATTGTGATTATTCTATAGAATTAAGTTTCAGTCAGGAACTTTAATTCTATGAATAAGCATTAAAATTTCCATATACATTAAATTGGACACCTAAGTTATAGGATTGTCCAATATAGTTAAGAAGTCATAGAGTGTAAATTTCCATTGTGTGAATTAACGTACAATGCGAAAAAGTATGTTCATTTACACTAATTACAAGGAAAGTATGAATATACTTAAGAATACAAGTATGGAAACAATTAGAACAGCCAAACAAGGAAAATCCTTAGCACATGCAGTATAATTCCTGGACCGTCGATTTTAGTGCAGTACAGGGATAATTAGAGTCTTGATAGAACAAGGCTATGAGATATCCTTATTCAATATAAGGAACCTCATATAAGCATTTTAGGTCGATTACAACCTTTTTCAGGAAAAGTTTATGTACTATATGATTTTGATTCAGATTGCAATTTCAGGTGGTCAGATATTGAATTATGGCCAATTAAGGAAATAAGAGTATTCATGGACTCTAAGATAATGCTAGGAAATAAAAATATCAGTTGCTTGAAAATCAAAGCAATATCCTATATCGAGTAGCACCTAAGTTCAGACTGCGATTTCAAACAACCAAATAGGATCTTATGACATTACAATGACCCAAGTATAATTATGGACCACATGGAACAATTAGAGTATGAATATATCCATTGTTTGTGGACTATTATAAAAATGGATATTTTACACTGTCTAAAAATACTGCTAGAAATATTTCCTAATAAATTTTAGACTGAAGAACTAGCATTGAGCTGCATTTCAAGTTCAATAACAGCAGCCAACCCACGGATATTAGAAGGCCAACAAGCCAAGAAACATCCTTCCTTGAATCAAGGAATATGTGTCAAAATTTGGTGGTGAAATTTCTTTTGGTGATGTCATGAATAGTTCTTAGATTTACATCATTTGTGGCACAATTTTCAGCCACTTTTCAGCTGAGAATTCCGGATCCTTAGCTGAATGAAATCAGCCAATCTCATGCCATTTAACCAAGTTTAACTTGGCTTAAGTGAGTGTGAGAAAAAGTAAGTGCAATTAGCCCTATGTCTATATAAGCAAACCAAGTCATTTAGTGTTTATTCTGCAACCCTTTCTCTCTCTTTTCTTAGAAAAAAACGTCCCTCTCTCACCCCTCATACTCTCAAAACTCCGGCACCTCTCACACACTAAACTCATCCTCTTAGTTTCAGGCACTAATTTATGCTTAGAGCCAATGTATAGGAATTTGTTATTCGGTTGTAATAAGTTTTATATCTTTGTTATTTAAGTTTATATGTTGAATAGCTTTAGAGCTAAGGGGTGATTACATTCAAGATGATTTTTGGTTATGTTCATGGTTTAGAAATACGTTTGGAAGTGTCTAAACCAAGTAACAACCGTTTCAAAACCGGTCCAAATTTTCAGTCACAGTTTTATGCTCCAATGACCATGTAAACGATGTTTTTAGGCTTCGTCATCAACTACAAAGTTTTATATCTAGAAGCTAAGAACAATTATTTCTCAAATAGCCATTCTTAAATTCAGATTTAAGATCACGGTTCAAGCTATTTTCCAAAACTGGACAGAAACTGGAGTAAACCTGCCCAGCCACGGAATGTAGTCCAAACGATGGTTTTAGAGGCCGAGTTAGCTTTTTCTCCTATCGTTAAAGTTTTAGATTTCTTAAAAACCTAAAATTTTTATGAAGATCTTTTTGTCTAAAAATGTAACGACCCAACTATGTAGGCCATTACAATGCTTACTGAAATTAAATCTTAATTTTAAATACTTAAACTTACTAAAAATTTTAGAATAGTTTTTTTAAACACAACATAAATAGACTAATCCATATAGGTAAACTTTACCGTTCATATACATTACTTGTTTAAAAAATTATAAAGTCATGCATACCCCTTACATTTAACCGAAGTTTTCAAACATCACACACGTAGCATAATACAATTTATTTCAATTATATGTATATGTTTATAGTTCAAAAGAGTTTGCAGAAAAATCTGCGTAGTGGTATCCCACACCGTCCTTCACTTGCCGCATCATCCCCATGACCCACCAAATTAAGCTGCAGGTTTCTTACCTACAGTATAAAATATACTAACGAGCTTCCGCTCAACAAGTACAAACTTAATCTCACAAAAATATAACAATCATCGTATAACTTATGCATGAACCATTTATTATCGATTACAGATCTGTTATCTTCCATTATGGACTTATTATCTTGCTTAACATATGAGCCATTTGTGTACGTACCGGATGCGTGTAATCCACAGAAAGTTAGGGTTTATAAGGCCCCTAAAAATTCTGGAAATTTTGAAACAAACATAATCCTCCACGATCTACAGAAGGTTGGTACGACACTCCACTTTTCTTAGTTTAGTCTTAGTCTTGTTACTTAACTCTCGATGAGTATGCTTAAAATCATACTTTTACATGAAGTACTCTTTAATAAAGACTAGTTCCAAGATTAAGATTGTTAACTTGTGATCTTATTAGTCATGATGCATGTGATACATAGATATGGCATAACAAAAAGATCAATGACATAAAATAACTCGTGGCATGTTTATAAAACATAACACTATTTTAAAACATGGCATTGTTGTAAACTATTGCATAATAGTAAAGCATAGCATAGTTAAAATCTTGATATTATTGTAAACGGGGCATTATTGTAAAACATGGCATAATCAAAAAGATATCATAGTCATAAAGTGTGGCATATAAATGATCATGGCATATTGGTAAAAACATGACATATACATGAACATGGCATATCATATAAATCATGACATACATGTAAACATGTCATACTTGAAAATATTATTTTCAAGTATTCATGTTTCCAAACAGAGTATAAGAATTACTCTACATTACTATTTAACAAACCATAAGTTAATTTATGTATTATAATATATTAGTTAAATAATTAATCAGTCTCCCAACTGATTAATTATCTTCTTAGTCACCATTAACTTAAGTTATGGAAATGTTACTAAACTTTTAAGTAACTTTGGTATAAGAAGAAGTTCGAATAAGTTGCCCTCTATTTAAAACTTAACTTGGTTTTTAGTAATTTTGGCCTATTTTTGCTCTAGGTCGATAATCACCGACTTAATTAATTTTCATAAGAGTTCCTCACATTTTATTTCCTTTCCTAAAAAAAAAAATACCTTGTTTGCTTAGAAAATATCTTAACTTCATAAATTACGCATTTCTTGGTACAACACTTAAAATTGTATTTTATAATACATAATATGTATTTAAGGTTTAAAAATCACTTGTGAAATTCAAATGAATTTAAACCTCTTAAAACTATTTTCGTAAAACCATAGTCCCTTTTTAGAGGGGTCACAAAACCTTTAAAACTGATTTCAAAACATCCATTTAATTTGATTGAATGTATGTGTGCAGGAATTTCCTCTTTCATGCACAATTTTAAAAATTCAGTTCTATCTTATAATTAGTTTCGAATTTGGAAAATTTTTCTTCACAGAAGTTATAGATCTTGTTGAAATCTACAACTTTTGTGTTTTCCTTGAAGCTTAAATCTCTCTTTAGCTTACTTGTTTTTCCCCTTGAAAGTTTCTGGCCGTGTACAGTTTCCTGGACCGACCAGTTTTGAAAACTGATAAAAACGGAGGCCTTTGGAGCCCTTTTTTCAAAAAAAATCTATGCAGTCCCCTAGGATTTTCTGTGTTCTACAACTTTGCAGTTATAACTTTGTTTAAATTCGGCTTCTAAGAGGCTCAAAATTGAGTTATCAGAAAATTGTCCAAATTATTCCGAAAATTTACAATTTTTTTGTTCTATTTTAAAAGCCCACACACACTACCTCAAATAGTCTAAGCCATTAACCTAAATCATCATGCAGCGTGTTTGTCTCATACTCCATTCATAACCGAATTAACTATACTCTCATTCTTAAAATTTAACCATTAACTTGTCTTCTTTTTTGAAAAACACAATATTGATAACACACTAGTTTACCAAGTTGTATTTTTATGTTGATCTCTTAGCCAACTTGCACAGTCACCAAACTTGAACATATAAGAACATAATCACATGCATATAATCACCAAAACTAATCTTAAAGCATAAAATTGAACCTAAGCTTAGAACTAGCAAATCAAGCTAACCAAAGCATAAATCAAGTATTAGAGACTTTAAAACAGAAAAATAATTGAACATAAGCTTATGCTCTTACATCAAATAGCATAAAATACACTTAAATTCCACAAAACCAAAACTAATTAATACTTTAGTTAAGGGATCAAGAAATATACCTCTAAAGCATGCAGAAAGTGGGTTCTAGGTCTAGGATGTGAGAGAAAATCCTTGTCCTACTTCTCCATAAAATCCACCAAGGAGGGTTTGTGTTCTTCTATCTCTTCTCTTTTTTTTTTTTTTCTTTTTTTTTCTTCTTTTTTTTTCTCCTTCTTTCTCTTTTGAATCTAAGAACTGGAGAGAAATGAGAGAAGATAGCAAATGGCTAAATTTCCACCACTTACACCTATTTATAGGTGTAATTTTTTTAATTTTCCTATTATTAAATTTTTATCTTCTAATTTCCTTGATTTGCATAATTGGCATTAAAAACACAATTTTTTGACTTTCTTGTCTCCCAATAAACCAGCCATGCGGAGGTTTTGAGCCAAAAAAAAAATCCTCTCATGCTTATCTCTTGGATTTCTTTCCACAATTATCATAAATCAAATATTTGTTTAATTATCTTCAATTACTTGGCCTCTAAGTAATGACATGTTTGGCCTTACTTCCTATAAGCAGTCCATTTTCTTAATGATCATGATAATTCAAATATTGTTCTAGCTACCAACAGTCTGATGATGCTAAATTGTAATCCATAATTTATTTGCACATAACTGGACCACGTATAGGTTTTTCTTAGGACTTGTTTTCCACTTAATTTATATTGTTCCAAATTTTATTCCAGATTATTCTAGAATGTTCCTAGTCCTTATTCTTAATTATGTATTCATAATGATGGTCGGTCATAGAATAATTTCAAGACTGCTTTAAAAAAATTACAGTGCCGCCTTAATCATGTTATAAGCTATCCTGGTCATTCATTGACCAGAATAACACTATGAATCATGATTTTGTCTTTTTTGCCATAAGGTCTCTTACTTGATTTGATGAACTGTCATCGAGTCTTATTGCACTATAAGTGCTCAAACATATTGTGATAATAAAATTATGAATTTCACATTGATATCCATAATTTCCATGAAACATCACATAAACACATAATACGGACTTAAATTTCTTTATATATGAGGAAATCACGAGTCTGTCAAAAAATTTCTGTTATTACAAAAAACATCTATGGAGTAGACTTCTAGGAGGCTTTACAAACTACCGTAAAAAATGAGATCTCCTGACAACGAGATCACTTACCCACGGGTTTTGGGCGAAAAACAAGTATCTTAAAGGCCGAACTAGATTTAAATTAAAACAGTAAAGTTTTAGATATTTATGAGATTTAAATCAAAACAGTAAAGTTTTAGAACGTTTTGTCTAAAAATGAGGTTAAAATTGAGTTTCGGGCCGATTTTTAAAGGCAGACAAAACTAGAACAATGTTCCTTGAATAAAGATTTAGCCACGGGTTTTTATACATACAAACAAGTTAGAGACCAAATTAGCTTTTGGTCAAAACATGAAATATTTAGATCTTGATGAGATCTAAAAGCATTGTGAAAATGACTTTTACCAAAATGCTTTTAAGGTACTATTTTATATGGATTCACAAAATTGATCCCACACCGAAAATAAAATAGTTTGGTCTCATTGTTTCAAAGGAAAGTGCAAGATACAAGCCAAACCAAGTTTTGACCAAAACTGGAAGGTTTAAGATATATGAATCTTAAATATGTTTTATGAAGATGATATTTTCTGAAAATTTCTTTAAAGTACAGTTTCATGGTGATTTATGAACTGCTGGAAAACAAGAAAATTCCTGATTACAAAATTTTCCAAGCTTTGGTTTTCATAGAAAATAAGCACTTTAGATTTTGAATTAGGCTTTAAGCCAAGTAGAAAAGATTTAGATCTCGATGAGACCTACAAGTTTTATGCATGAAGAAGTTTTAAAAACAACGTTATGAGACAGTTTTATGTGATTTACGGAATCAATTCAAAATAGTGGATTTTCCATAATTCACACTATATGGTCATGCAATTTAAGCAAATGATTGTGTCAAATATTTAATAAGTTTTTAATTAAAACATGAAAGTTAAAGATCTATCTAAGATATATAAAATTCATGAAGAAATCTTATTATAGAAAATGTATTTATTTTAAGCAAAATTTTAAATGGCCCTCATAACATGTATTTGATTTTGAGCAAAGCACGGTATTTATATAAAACTTTAAAATGCACAAGCTTGCGTAAGAAAGTTTTCTCAAAATGCGTTTCTATAAAAGATATCATTTTGTCACGAAGTTTTATGACATGAAAATTCGAAAAAGCCCTTATCTCCGGGACAGTAGGATAAATCGATCTTCACATTTAACAGTACCAAACTGTTGAAAACAGTTTTGGAAAAAGATATCATGGAAATTAAGATAGTCAGACTGCTAGTATATTTATCAGTCGAAGTTGGACCAAGAGATCGATTTTAGCTCAATAGTCCCAAAAGATATTCGTCAAAGCTTAACAGAAGATTTTTATATACATATTTCCATAGTCAAATGGGCTTGTAGGCCCAATGCTCTCAGACCAGACAACTAGATGATTTAATCAATCATTTAAGATAGATAAATAGCTAATTAAATTTCTAAGGTAAAACTCTAATTTGCTAAATTAAATACTTACACTCATTATGGGTGTTTAAAACAAGACGTGAACCTGTCATTTCACCAAAAGATCAAGACGGGAAAAATACTATGGCGTGAAAATAGGTAAGTACAAACCTCACCTACAGTTTTCAATCTTTAATTTTTTTTTTTTTAATGAAATGTACTCTATGATTAATGTGATGTATGTTTGAACAATTTTATAAAATGCCAGTTTTGAATGGTTTGATTCAATGCAAGATTTGAATTGTTTTAAGAACAATATGTTTTAAGTGAAGCAAGTCTTTTTTAAGTTGTGTTTTAAATACATGCTTTATAATCTGTTTTAAAAACACATGTTTTATGAAGATATGTTCCATGATGATATGTTCAAGTTCTATGTTTAAGATTTATTCTAAATGTAACGCCCCGACTTCCCACGCCGGGTCGTCACCTTACTTACATACTTAATTAAAACTTGCGGAAAATTTGGGAAAATTTTTCTTTTTCTTTTAAACTTTATTTTAAAACTTTCAACTTGAACTTCATCCTCAAACTCATACTTACTGATAGGTACTTACTCGAGTACCGAACTTTCAAACCTTCCTTGAAGGCCATCATAATTAAATTGTAGACCAAACCCGAACTAATGTGGATTGGTTCCACAAGAGGCAACTTGCTTGCCATACATACATAAACTTTGTCATTCATACTTAAAATATCATGAAATTATGAAAACCCTTTTTCATTACAACATATTTTATAGAGTATTTTTTCTTTCTTCAAAAGCCGTGGCAGTGTCCATCCCACATTTCACAGCCCGCTGAACCAGCCCTCCACAGTATTGCATCAGAGATTGCTGGCAGGTTGCTTACCTACAGCATAGACGTAAGACGTGAGCTTTCGCTCAGCAAGTACAACTGTTACATTCGCGACACAAAACAAATCATTATGCATGAACCAATTATGATTTCTTATGAATCATTTATGAATTCATGATTTAATTTAGGTCTAATCCTTTACTTATCATGTGTGCTCGTATCGTGGTACATAGCCAATGAATGGTTGAAGGCGGCAGTCCGTTTTAACTCAAACTATAAAACACAAAGTTTAACATGGAGTAGTTTCGGTAGCCATCCAATCCAACTCAAACCATGAACCATACCATTTAAACCCGCCTTTGTGGCAAGTCGACACGACACAACATCCTACTTGTCTTGGTCTTACCAGGTGGTTTAATATTAGTGAACATGCTTCATGACGTCACAATATTATAACATATAACATAACATAACCTCATTCATAACATACCATAACATTACACACCATAACATATCATCACATACCATCACATTAGGCAAGTAACAACAAAGGGCCTATGCTGTAGGCGGAGTTGTACTTACTTGGTTAGCTGTGTCCTATTTCGTGCGACTCCAAGGTGAGGCACAACGACAGGCTATCTCCAGTTATGTCCTACGTAATGCTGCTCCTCTTCCGGGTACAGCTGCAGGTTTCCTCCTGCTTGATGAAGGATATAGATAAGAGTCTAATCCTTGCTGTGGAATGTTGGTGCCCTAACCAACATGCCTACAAAATCTTAGTTGTATGTCCTTATGAAATCTCACTTGATCATGATTAGTCATCCTACTGTTTAAGAATAATCGAACTTTGATTATTCCTTAAGAGGCTACGTTGGATAACCTCTTGGGCTAGGCCCTTAACATTGACATACCACTAGGTTTTCTTAAAAACCTTGGGTTTTATAATTTATTGGGTTATTTCTATTACTCCTCTTCTCTTATCCTTATTATGGGTTTTCGATATCCTTAGGGTTATAGTGGGTAACCCGTAAGGCTATACTTAATTAAATGTTGGGTCAACCAAAGTCAATATTTGATCAACTAATGGTCAACCCTTGGTCAACTATGGTCAACCTTGGGCTTTGGGCTAAGCCCAGTAACTCGGGTATTATTCCTGGTTACTGTCCGTAATCGGCTTGTTTACAATTTTATCTTAAGAAAATTCTATTTTCTTACTTTTTGGAAATCTTATATAATTAGCTTCATAATTTCCTTAATCTTCTTGTAAAAATTCATCTTTTTGAAATGGATCTTTATAAAAGTCATTTAAGTTTAAAAACCACCTTTGGAACAGTTTTCATAATTAAAAATAGCAGTTTTAAACAAAATACTATTTTTCGGAAACGTTTGTAAGAATTCATGTGCAGGAATTTTCGGTTCCCTGCACATCCTTTGTAAAATAGTATCAGTTTTAAAGATCCACTCCGAATTTGAAAAACTTGTCTTCACCAAAATTGTAGCTCTCGAAAAATTATAAAACTTTCATGTTTTACGAAAAATCTAGTTCTGCTTGTATTTTTGTCAGTTTTCATTTGAAACTGGCTGGTCGTGTAAACTAGGTCTGGGCAGACTAGTCTCGGATTGTTTTAGAAACGGAGGCCATTGGAGCCTCATTTTTGAAAAATGTTCACGATTCCCCCTAGTAAAAACCCTTCTGAACAACTTTTATGTTTTAAGTTTTCTCTAATTCGATCTCTAAAAGCCTCAAATTTCACTTTTCCCGAAACTGGCCAGTTGGCACCCGAACTGGCAGTTTTCGGTTTTAAGTTCGTTTTACGTCCTATTACGTGCACAATACCTCAACCGCCCACAGCGGGAGCCTAATATCATTCATGCAGCACTTTCTAACGTAAAACATACATTCATACATCATTTAAACATCAAGGGACATATGACAAACACCTTATGTGCATGCATGCAATCTTAATAATCATGCAAGCATACTTATCAAATCATGCACCATAATCATAATTGAGACCTTAGCACCCTAATCAAGCACAAAACTTATTGCATGGCATAAGAAAATGAGCTTATGCTCTTACATCCCAAACATGAAAATACACTTAAATTTCCCAAATTTAAGCTCAAATTAAAAAGGTTTAGGGTCTAGGATGATTACCTTGATTCCACTCAAGGATTTGGTTGGTTTGATCCAAAATTTCTCCTCCCCCTTGGTCTCCACCACAACCGGCCATTCCTCATGAAAACAACCACATAAATATCTTGTTCTAAGCTTAAATGAAAAACTTAGAGGTTAGAGGTTTTACCTTAACCTTTCCATAGGTTTGCAAGCTTGGATCAAGCTTTCCTCTTGGCTCCCCACAACCGGCCTCCCCTCCAATTGGGGTTCCAAAAATTTGGCCAATTAAATTGAGCCCTCTCAAGGTCCGGCCATCACCCCCAGATCTGGCCACCCAAAAAATCCGGCCACCATTTTTTTTCCTCCCCCCCCCCCCCCTAGGTTCGGTTTTGGTCAAAGCAAAAGGGTGAGGAAAGATTTTGCAAGAGTTTGGCTAGATTTTGCTATTTTTCTCCCTCAAAAATCTGCCCCCTTTGCTGCTATTTATAGGGGTTTTGAACTTTTCAAAATTGCTAAAAAGTCCCTAAACTAGGATTTAATTATTTTCCTAAAATTGCACTTTAGTCCTTGAAGCAAAAATATTTGCACTTTGACCCCTCTAGGTGTTGGCCGGTCATTGGCTGCCTTGGAGCCCAAGTTTTGCTTACCTCATCATGTGCTTACCTCATGCTTACATCATCATATTTTCAAAAATTGCATTTTTGCCCCTAAAGACAAAATCTTTGCAAATTGATCCCTCTAGGTGGCCGGCCCTTGTTCACTCCTTGGAGGCCAAGTTTCTTTGCTTACCTCATCATGATGACATCATCTTGATGACATCACTTGCTTACATCACTATTTTCTAAAAAATTACACTTTTGCCCCAAAAGGCAAAATTTTTACATTTTAGTCCTCCACATGGCCGGCCATCATTGTGCAAGGTGGCAACAAATTTTTATTTCTTTTCACCATTTTCTTTCTCCAAAATGATGTCATAATTCCAAAATAGGGTGACATCATCATAAGGCCTTGTTTGGCTTTTTCCTTAAAATGCAATCTATTTTCTTGCTAACACAGATATTTCCAATATTGTGTTTACTAATACACAGTATAATTCAGTACTGTTATACTTGACTGCAGTCCAAAATTTATCTGCGTAAAAATGGACTGTAAAAATTTTCTTCTTATTTCTAAAAGTCATTAGGACTTTGATATCCAACTTAGTGTGCTTGAATTTTCTAGGGTGGTCTCATAGCTTATTCTTGTTATTTTGTCCAAAAAGACAATTTTAGCAGTATATTTCTCATACTGCTTATCCTATTACTGTACAGTCATACATTTGACTGTTCTTGATCAACCCTTTGACTTTTTGGTCAACTTTGACTTTCTTGGTCAAACTTTGACCAACATGAAATCATGAAATTTTATCACGCCATTTTCCTTAAAATGCCTTATACTTGGCTAAGTAATCCATCGTTGAGTCTCGTAGCTAATTAACTGAGAACTCAAACTTATACTGCTATTCCATTCCAATCATGATCCAGACTTAGGTTTTCCTTGTTTCTAAGGAAATCTAGAGTCATAAAAATTCGGGTTATTACACTAAAGTATGACATATTGTATACTTCCATGCTTGATGCCATGACTTACATGTTTTAAAGCTATCATAATACATGTCTCAGTTTTATTACTTTGAGAATTTATGTTGAAGTATGATGTATTGCATACTCACCATAAAATAATTAAAAAGACTAAGACAAGACAAGTTAAGGGTGTCGTGCCAACCTTCCACAAGGGACGGATTAGTTTAGTTGATTTGGAGCAAGTCCAGTCTATGATCTTAGTGTTGTTGGGGATCTTGCAAACCCTCACAACACGATGATCACACGCATCTAGTACGTACACCAGGGCCCACAGATAAGACAAGATAAGAAAATCCATAATCAATAATAATGGATAATTCACAATCAAGCATAAACAGATCATGCATGTTTTGTGATATGTTTTTAATAATTTTGCGAGGATATGTTTGTACTTGCTGAGTGAAAACTCATCATAAAATGTTTATACTGTAGGTAAGAAACCCGCAGTTTAAAAAGATGGACTAAGCAGGCTACAGAGCGAGTGTGAAGGGCGGTCATGGATACCACTGCGCAGCTATTTCCGCATTTTGAACAACATATTTTAATATAAGTGTTATACAGTTTATACCATTTAAGTATTTTTAATATGCTATTTAAATTTCTATTATTAAGTAAATATTACTAATCAAGTATGGACAGTAAGTTCTAAAACTATCAATTAGTTTTGATTATGTCTTTTCAATATATATAAGTTGTAAAATTATCACGGTAATTACTATTGTGGTAATTATAGAAATATATATTTCTATAAAGAAACAAGAAAAAAAAAAAAGAAAAAAAAAAAAAGAAGTTTCGCAAATTTTAAGTCTTATAAGATAAGTAAGCAAATTAAGTAGTTTAAGTAAGTTAAATAACGCCCATGTAAGTCAGGTCGTTACACGGAATTTATTTCATAGAAACCGAGGATAGAAAGTGGGACAACATAAAAAGCAAAAATGAAAAGGGTAAATTACTAGGTTAGTTCCTGAACTTTTAACTTTGTGCAACTTTGCTCCCTGAACTTATTTTCGTAGTTAGAATGCCTTTAAACTATTAAAATGTAGCTACAATAGTCCTTTACATTAATTTTTGGACAGAATCTGTTAGTTAGCATCACTTTTTGATCAAATTACTAACGGATTTAGTTTAAAAATTAACATAAATGACTATTGCAGTAACATTTTAATAGTTTAAGTGCATTCTCTATTCTTTTTTTGGTAGCTAAAATGATTATAAATTATTAAAAACGTTACTATAGTAATCTTTTCTGTTAATTTTTTGACAGAATCCGTAATTAGCACCCACTAGTACAAAAAGAGGATACCACTACGGTTTTTAACCGTCGTGGTATCTTTCTATAACGGTTTTTCAACCGTCGTGGTATCCAGGGTCGTGGAATCTATTTGGATTCCACGACAGTTAAAACTGTCGTGGAATAGACAAAACTGGCACCAAATACGGGGTAGAGAGGGTTATTCCATGACGGTTTTCAGTAAAAACCATCGTGAATATTAAGATAACATGACAGTTTTTAGACAAAACCGTCGTGGAATAGCCATATACCATGACTATTTTCAGCAAAAACGGTTGTGGAAAGTACTTCGCCAGGAAGATTCCATGACCGTTTTTAGCAAAAACGGTCGTGGAAAGTAAGATTCCATGACCATTTTTGCTAAAAACAGTTGTGGAAAGATTACAATGAAAAAAAGAATTCACAACTATTTCCCACAGGTGGCAAATCCCGTGTGTTATCCATTGCATAACCCAAATAAAAAAATAGCTAATCTTCAATTAATTTTGTGTCATAATGTATAACAATTATTACAAAACCATACACTACATTACAAAATTTATAGATTGTCTTGTAACTATATTGGATGAACCGTATTACAAAATTAGCCTACTCTTGCCTTACTAAACTAATCTCAACGTCGGTGTAAAAATCCTTACTTTGAAGTATGGATAATCCATCAAGAGTCAAGGTTATTTCTTGCATAAAGGCTAAAACAAAATTTCCGCATTCAACATAATCTTCTTGTAAAGGACATCGAACAGTATCAATTAATGTTTCATAGTTGTGTCGCTTTCTTACTCCTTTGCCCACCATTAAGTGCCCTAACAATTTAACAAAGTTCAAAACAATTAAAACAATAATAATGTAACGTCAAATTACAATTTGGAACATAAAAATATACTTACAACTTAATTAGGTCAAACATGTAATATGCAAAAGCATAAATCACAAAATCAACATTTTTTTCCGGAAAACAGTCTAAACCAAATCCTCACCCAAATATTTTCAATCAATCTAAAACTAATCATCACCCAAACATGTAAATATCATGCAATCAAGCATTTTGTCGAACATGTAATATGCAAAATCATAAATCACAAAATCAACACTTTTTTCTGGCAAACAATCTAAACCAAATCCTCACCCAAACATTTTAAATCAATCTAAAACTAATCTTCACCCAAACACGTAAATATCATACAATCGGGCATTTTGTCGAACATGTAATATGCAAAAATATAATCAAGTTATCAAAACTTTTTTTTCCGGAAAACAATCACCCAAAATCATAAGCACAATTAACAATCACCAAAAATCACAAACATAATCAACCAAATGGTCTTCAAAGTCTTAATATGTGCAGCGCAAGAGAGAGCAAGAAAGAGAGAGACTTACCAATTCCACGGGCGCGGGTGCGGGCGGCGCTGTAGTGGTTTAGGCGGCGGAGGATGGGTTTCAAGGAAGAGATTGGAGGGAGGAGTCACGACAGAGATGGAGGCGAGAGAGAGAGGGAGAGGCGCGAGAGAGAATGAATGGTGGAGTCGCGGCCGGCAGAGATTGGAGGCGAGAAATAGAGGGTAAGGGGCGATAAAGAATGGAGGGAGGGCGGCAAAGATTGGAGGCGAGGTAGAGAGGGAGAGACGCGAGAGATAATGGAGAGAGGAGTCATGGAGGAGGAGATGGGTTTCGAGGTAGAGATTGGAGGCGAGAGTGAAAGAGGCGTGAGAGAGAATGAGTTTTGCGAGGGAATGCGGGTTTTTTTTATTTTTTTTTATTTTTAACTTATGCTCTAAAACCCATGGCCGAAAATCTGAATAAAAAATTTAAAATTTGAAATTTGAAAATTCCTGTTTCCACAACCGTTCGTGAAAACGGTCGTGGAAGCTTCGGCTTCCACGACCGTTTTCGAAAACCCAGTTTCGCACCATGTTTTTGACGTACTTTTCACGACCGTTTGTTAAAAATGATTGTGAAAACTACGTCATAAAATCCATATTTTGTAGTAGTGGACTATGGCCAACTTAGGACACCTCTAATACATTTTCGAATACAGTTTCGCTCCTTCTCTTCCTGCTTTCGTTTTGACCGTTTATCCCGTTCTGCAAGTTTGTTTAGTTGCCTATTCTACCAACCAAAAAAAAAAAAAAAATTGCTTGTCTTTTGACTGCTGACAGTTCATTTGGCCAATCTTTAGTGTAAACTACGGTTCAAAGAAAAATGTCTATGAAAATGTTTATTATGGGGTCCACAGATGCATAGATCTTGGCTTATAGAAAATAATTTGTGTAACGGAAATTACGAAAAGCACCCCTAACGAGTATTGTATATTAGTACGATAGTATCTCTAATGTAATATTAAATTATTATATTAATAATTAAATTTGACATTTGAACAAAAAGGCTCTTTAATGAATTGTTATTTTTTATGTTAAATCTATCAAATGCAAAAGTTTGTAAAAAATTTACAATAAAATATAACAGATGTCCAATTTAATGTTTGATTATTATTGATTAGTGTTTATTTTTTCATGTAATCATTACAATATACAAATAGATATAATCTTGAAAATAAAAGTATAAAATATATGCTAATCAACCAGTGAATAAAACAAAAATGAACAACGACAATTCATTAATTAAATAATTTAATTAATTGATAACCGGCAAATAGAGTTTTGAGTACAAAGGCCCACCTGAACCCATGCAAGCTCTACATTTCTCTTGCTAAAACATAATAATATTGTCAGCTAATTAGTTGGTCATAACATCTTGGAATCGTTGCTGTAAAATTAGTCATTGACGGTATAATTTTTTATTGTTGAAAATCGCCTAAAAAAAATTCCGGGACATCTGGATGACAATTACCATATGACATTGAATTTACATTTTATGTAACAAATTAAATATCAGTTGTGCAGGGATAATTTTTATTTTGTAGGATAAAACAAGTACTGTGTAGTAATTGATTTTTATCGGGTTGATGAAGATTAATTACGGGGATTATTAAAAATAATTATTTATTATTTGAAACAAATAATTATAAGTTTTCAATTAATGGTAGTATACATGGCGAAAATTAATTGGATTAAACTGCACTGGTAGATCTAGTGGAGAACGACAAGTGGCACCTGCCTGTGCCACATGTCACACGCACATGGGGATGTGCGTGCGTCTACTCCCCTAGACTTGTATTATAAATAGACCCTAATAAGTGTCTCCTAGTACATATAATTTTTTACGTCCATCTAGAATTCCGTCTCTCCCTTTTAGAAAAAAGAAACCTCAACCATTAAGGATTAGACGGAGAAAACTGATAAAGCGAGAATTGGTGGGTGCCCACAAACCGTTTTTTCTAAGTTGAAGAGAATAACGTGGAAGGTTTTGGGTTGAGAAGCCTTAGAGACTATTGCCCTATGAGGATTGTTCGTTGTGTGAAACATTGACGGAACACTGCACATGAATATTATCAATATGATAAGTTATGCAGTCTCATATCTCTTGAAAATGAATATATGTGATGGTGTATAAATACTAAAAAAATCACCTCTTAATAATATGAGACTTTAATAGGGTAAAGTTTAAGAGCAAAGCCGTATAGGTCGAGACCCAAAATGTTCAATATCATAACAAAGGGAGGCATTGGTCATTACAAATAGAATCAGAGTTTATACTCAACCGGAAGTATGGCTAACAAGGACGTTGGTCATTAAAAGAAGGGATGATTGTAATAGTCATTTGTCCACATAAAGAAAAGAGTAAGAGTAAGCAGTGTAATTTTACATTGCTTTGGAATGGATAACACCCAAGTATTCATTCAATAAGTTAATAAGTATAGATTTCCTAAGGGATCATAGGGCCTAGTATATATTGATATTGCTAACATGTTGTTACGTTAATTGCAAGTGACAGCGACAAGGGCTTTAATACGCTTAAGAATTCATGTTTTAGATGAAAGATAAGTAATGTAAGAATTATAAAGTTTTACGTTAGTTTTATATTGATTATTGGATGATAGATTACCTATGTATAATTGATTTGGTGTAAAATAGGCCAAGGCATAAATAGACAAGTTCGAGTGCCGCTAATTAGAGACTTGGACTAGCCTCGGGCGCTATGGTGCTCTGGGGGCTCTTTTGGGCTAAAATCCGAGCCCAGAGCGCTGCGACGCTCATGCAATATATGTTTATGTATGTGGACAAGAAATTAGTTTGGAAAAATATCCAACTTCATTTTTTTTTTTTTTTTTGGAGAATGAAAAATAGTCAACTCTAATGTCAATAAGCATATCTAATAGAATCAATATTAAACATACGGTTAATTATGCTTCCGTTTGGAACACAGATTTGAAATGAAATTTTTATGTTGAAATTGATTGATTTTTCAAAAACTAATTATAATTTTTGTTAACATTTCAGAAAGTATAAAACTAAGATGAAAAACTTAGATTTGGACTTGAGAACCAAACATAAACTAAGTATTTGATATAAAGTCCACATCATATGAAATTAAAGAGAGATTTCAAAACCATATAGGTGTTATTACCATAAGTACCACCATATCCTTTTATTCTTCCCAAAAAATTAAAAAATTAAAAAAAAATTAAAAAAGAAACTCCACTAACTATTCCTTTTCACTTTGGCAATGAATAGCCTCGAAGTGTGAATCTGAGAAATAACACAAGTTTGTTGGACTTTTCTCCTGTAGAACGGCACTCCTAGCCTCGGAAGGTACGTGGAACTTTTAGACACACTATGACAAATGACGACCGTTTAAAGTATGCATAGACTCACTATTCTTCAAGTGACAACTTTAATTACAAAATATTCTACTTTTTAACAACAGTTTACCTAAATGACCGTAGTCAAATGCCACTAAAATTAAAAAAAAAAAAAAAAAAAAAAAAAAAAAAAACAAACAAACAAACAAAACTCTAAAAGCTACGTCTTTGCTAATCAACACAATACCATTTTCCTAAAAAAAAAAAAAAAACAGAATACGGGTAACAGCTTTTTAAAAAATCACATTGACAAATCATTAAATTTTTTTTGAAAGATAAATCATCAATTTAACTAGTACAAAATCTAATTAATACAAATAATCGTATACACAAATCCAAACAATGATTAAAAACAAGCACGATAACACGACAATGAAAATTTTGGATCAGACATGACATGACACGATTATATTGGGTCGGGCTAAGCATGATCGAGGTGTATAGGTCATGCTAGGCTCACAATTTTTAGCTCGTAAACTTCACACGACACAAAATGATATTAAGCTCGTGGTGTTCTAAATCAACGAAAGGAAGTATCACATGATGAAAAGGAACCTTCATTGCATTAAGTTGGAAGGTTGTTAAGAACTCATGGTACACGAGGGATTCAGATCCTCTATCTAATTTTTAATGTCTTAAATATAACAACATATTAATGAAAACACTAAATCTCATACCACCACAACATTTCAATATCTTCATTGCTATGACACAATACCAAAACTACATAAAAAGATCCTTCATTGCATTAAGTTTCGAATACTGAAAATCATTATATTTTCTGAATAGAAAGCTTCAGTACTTTTTGACTTTGAGCACTAAGTACTCGAACCCCTTTCTATGAAGAAACCAAGCCGCTTAGGCTGAGGCAAGATAGCTCCCTCCATTTATTTTTATTTTGGGAAAAAGATAAACTATCTACCACTTGGAATACTAGTAGTCATCGTATTTTCTGAGTAGAAACTTTCAGTACATCTTGACGTTGGGCACTCAGTACTCGAACCCCTTTCTATGAAGAAACCGGGCTGCTCAGGCTGAGGCAAGATAACTCCCTCGTTTTCTAACATGAACACGACCGACGACATTGTTGGCCTGTCCCGAGGGAACTTTTGGACACACAATAAACCCACTTGAATGCATCTCAATACTTGAGATTCGATGCATGAATCCTTCAAACAAACATCTAGTAGATCTAAGGCTTTCTCATCATTCCACAACAACCATGCCTGAAATATATTATTCTTTGCCATTAGATAAGATTGCTAAGATCAAAATAAAGTTGGCACTAGCATATATGTGGATATATTTTTTTAAATTTCTTACATGTCCGAGTAGGTTATGATGGTGATCCGGGAAATTGAAGCTTCTATTCTTTTTTCCACTCACAATCTCCAGCAAGACAACACCGAAACCAAACACATCGGGTTTTATGGAGAACTTACCATCAACGGCATACTCTGGTGATATGTAACCACTGCAGGAAGTGTACAGATTTATGTTATGGTGAGTCAGTAATCCAACCTCCAATCCAATCTATTTTAAGTAAAGACCGATCCATCATGATAAAAAAAATAATAATAAAAAAGAGAGAGAGAGAGAGAGCTAGCTTCATGACTTACTGTGTCCCCACAACTCTCCTAGTTTCAGCTTCTTTTTCATCGTCTCTAAAAATCTTCGCCAAACCGAAATCTGAAATTTTAGGATCAAGGTTGATGTCTAACAAAATATTGCCTGCTTTGAGATCTCTGTGAATGATTTGAAGTTTAGAATCCTGGTGGAGGTAAAGAAGACCTCTTGCAATTCCTCTAACAATATCAAAGCACTTTTCCCAAGGCAATAGTGAACTTCTTTTACTATCTGCATATATAACATTTGAATAAAAGTTAACTTTAAAGTTTTGAAAGAAATCAATGAAAAATTTGGTGTAGATTTTGTCAAGGGGCCCAAACCAAAGATAAAGTGGTCCAAGCACTACAACAAAAGATAGATTACACGACGGAGATTACACGACGGTTCCTTGGAACCGTCGTGTAAAGTGGATTTTACACGACGATCCCAAAGAACCGTCGTGTAAAGGCGCACTTTACACGACGATCTCCCGGGACCGTCGTGTAATCCGCCCCTCGAAGGAGGATTACACGACGGTCCCGGGAGACCGTCATGTAATCCCTCCCTCGGGGGGACATTACACGACGGTCCCGGGGGACCGTCGTGTAATCCGCCCCTCGAAGGAGGATTACACGACGGTCCCGGGGGGGACCGTCGTGTAATCCCTCCCTCGGGGGGGACATTACACGACGGTCCCCCGGGACCGTCGTGTAATCCGCCCCTCGAAAGAGGATTACATGACGGTCCCGGGGGACCGTTCCAAACATGTAATCCACTCCTCGAAGGAGGATTACACGACAGTCCCGGGGGACCGTCGTGTAATCCCACCCTCGGGGGGGACATTACACGACGGTCCCCCGGGACCGTCGTGTAATCCGCCCCTCGAAGGAGGATTACACGACGGTCCCGGGGGGGACATTACATGACGGTCCCGGGGGACCGTCGTGTAATCCCGGGTATTACACGACGGTTCTAAATAGACCGTCGTGTAATCTTCTAAAAATTTTGAAAATTTTCAAATTTAATTTTTTGAAATCCGCGCGCCAAAACCAATAACTTAAATACAATTTCCTCCTCGTTTCTCTTCATCTCCGCACGAATTTCTTAAGTTCTCTCTTCACACTCTCTAAATTTCTCAAGTACCCACATCCTTCACCAACCCGTTGCCACCATTCTTTTAGAATCCGGTCAAGCCGCCGTTGCCGAAGTTGCCTCCCTCTTCGTGTGGCCGTTCATATTCTTTTTAAATGAAAAGCAAAGTGACTTCGTATATAAACTAAAACACATTTGCTCTCTTGTATTGTTGTTTTCCATTAAATATCCATTTTTGAACATGAATGTTTTTGTTTTTAATGTTGCTCTTTGTAGATGAATGGTTTGTGATTGGTTTTGGCACTTTACACACATTTTTCAACAAATTTTTTTTGCGCCCACAATATACTCGATGAAATGCCTGAATGAGTTTTTTTTTTTATTTAATCTTAATTAGTTTGAACTTTATCAATTTGCTAGGGCCCTAACGGATTGGAAGATTATGACCGGAGAAGGGATTAGAAGAAGGAGACAAGACTGTAAAACAAAAATCTCGAACCGTCCTTGTCCTCTCCAAGAGGGAAGTGTTGAATGTGGTTATTTTATTTTAGGTTTTATGAGGGACATAGTGTTGAATGGAATTGATGTACTTGAAAGTAAAGAATTTTTTACTTCTGAGGATTTGAATTTGATTAGGGGAGAATGGGCTAGCCATGTAATGCAATTCATTATGTGAACTTGTAATGTAAAAATTGGTATGTAATTTTACTTTGATCATTGAAGTTACTATCTTGGATCGTGTATTGGATAACATACAGGTTAGACCAGCCGTGAGAAATCACCAAAAAATCATAATTTTGTTTTTAATAAAAGAGACATTACACGACGGTTCGGCCAAGTACCGTCGTGTAATGTGGACATTACATGACGGTTCGGCCAAGAACCGTCGTGTAATGTCCGCATTACACGACGGTTCGGCCAAGTACCGTCGTGTAATGTCTCTATATTACTTGTATATACTACGGTGTACCTTGTTTCGACGACGGTTTTTAACCGTCGTGTAACATTGAGATACCACGACAGTTCAATAACCGTCGTGTTATCTTCCACGACACTGGATTACACGACGGTTGGGTAACCGTCGTGTAAACTTTACACAACGGTAAAAAACCGTCGTGTAATCCACAATTTTTAGTAGTGAAGCTTTTGTTCGGCATGTACTCATAGATCAAAATCCTTTCTTCTCCTTGAATACAACAACCGAGAAGAGCAACCAAATTCCTATGTTGAAGCTTTGCAATTAACTCGACTTCATTCTTAAGTTCTTTGAGACCTTGTCCTGACGTCTTTGACAATCTTTTCACCGTAATTTCTTATCCTGTCGAAAGGCTTCCCTGAACAATGCGATGGATATGAATATTTCAATCACTTTTTGGCGGAGAAAATAAAATTACTATATTCGCCAGAAGAATAAAAGAAATTACAAATTACCTCATAAACAGAACCAAATCCACCCTTTCCTATCATGTTTTCCATTGAAAAATTGTTCATAGCAGAAATAATGGTGGCCAAATCAAATAGAGGCAAATCTATATCTTCATCCTTGCTTTTACCTGTTAAATTTGACATGTAAAATCCCTAACATAGCATACTTCATAAATGAGAATTAGTGAGTAATTTTTTTTTAATGCTTTTTTCTTGCCTTTTACCCTTTTTCTTAGTTTCCAAGTGATGCACCAAAATGCAATACCAAAGATACAAATTCCGGCTATCACCGAAGCTCCTAAAATGAACTTCAGTGGTTTCCTCTTATCTGCATCTCTGAGTGATCCTGAAATAAGACAGAGCAACAAAAACTATTAACTTTCAATACAAATCTTAACACAAATGTCTATTTAGTATAGAACTTAAATTAAAATAGGAAGTTGCAAGCTAGACTTACTTATATCCGAGGCAGATAATCAAACTTTCGAAGCGCGTGTTCAAGTCCCATCCCAACTTCATGCCTTCCATGAGTGTGTCCGTCGGATAATCAAAGCTCTGCCATACATAAGCCTCGGAGTTCATAAGCCTCGGAGTTCACACTTTCTTTCTCTTCAAGGACAAGATTTCCCGTGTCCAAAAGCAGACAAACTGGATAATTATTCGCCACGTCCCTCGACACATTGTAGAACAAGGTTTCCATCTCCAATGGTCAACTCGCCATTCGAGTTGTTAAGCGGGCTATTTCTGTTGGCAATCCAGAACACCTGGTCAGGTGTACTCTTATACCATATTCCTAAGTACCTGTTCTTCGAATTTCCGGGGGAGAAGAGACTAACTCGAAGGTTTGGCCTGCGGAAACCAAAATAGTAGCGTTGCCATCATCGTCGATATGTGCCGACCTAGAGAATTTCAAGAAGGATTGGAAGGAGACAATGGCATAGAAGATGGTGAAGAGATGAAAGGCTACCATTATAGTTGTATACAAGGGAAAGAAAGACACTAAAATTACAGGACTTTGAAATGAATCAATTGAAAGGTAATAATGATATAGTTAAATTTATGGACAAGAAATTAGTATGAAAAATTATCCAACTTTATTTTTTTTGTTTTAGATTGAAAATATCCAACTCTAATGTCAATATGCAAATCTAATAGAATCAATATTAAACAGACGTTTATTAAATGTCTGATATAGCGTCCATATCATATGAAATTAAAGAGAGAGTTCAAAATTTTAGCCAAAAAAAAAAAAAAGATAGTTCAAAACCATTTTTCGTTTATTTTTATACGTGTTATTATCGTAAGTGCCCTTTCAATTAAAAGGTCATTCTCATTTGGTTATTTTGAATTTAACTTAAAAACTCTTACTTTGCCCTTATCTCGAATTTTGAATTTGTTCTGCATAACCCCTTTTGTTAAATAATTTATAAAAAAACTGATGGAAATTTAATAAAAAAAAATGAATAAATAACTTATAATTTGAGGGGCACATATTAGACTGGTTTTTTTATTATTTATTATTTTTTTTATTATTTTTTTTATTATTTTTAAGTTGGGAGTGAGGATTCGAACTTTACATTTATGTTGAAATCAGCTGCAATTACTCTTTAATTTTTTAAAATTTTTATAAAAGAATTAGACATGACGGGAATTGTTAAACATGATCCTGTTTCAAAAAAAGGCAACTTCTTAAAATAGATGCTTTCTTAGTTTCATAATAATAAGCTCTTTTGCAGAAGTGAGAAATTTAAAGCAAAAATTAAAAGCATAATCTTTCATACGAAATTGGTTAAAGTCATTTCTTTCTTCTTTTTTCTTTTTTCTTTTCTTGAAGAAAAGGTGAGAATTCAATATCGAGGATAAGTGGGACATGGGTTTATTATTTAATGTGGTTGGTAAATTTGATAACCTTGACTACTGGGAAAAGAAGTACAATACCACGTGAAGTAGAAACATTAATGAGTTTCACCGAAAAAAAAAAAAAAAATACATTAACGAGTAAATTATAAAAGTTAGTTCATTAGCAAAAAAATAAAAAAATAAAAATAGAAATAATGATTTACAAAAGTTAGTTTCAGAGCCCCAAAAAAAAAAAAAAAAAAAAAAAAAAAACACAAAGTTAGTAATGCCACTGGACAGAGAAATGTCTCTTTCATGAAAAGATCAAAGAAAAACAAAGAAGAAAGTTTAATATTTTTCATAGGCACAGCGGAGATGGATGCACTCCCATCAAGAAAGCAAATAAGATGTAATATCCAAAATTTTTACGAACTCATGATTTTCTTGTATATAAGAAATCTAAAGCTCGTATTATGTGTTTATGGGTAATTTTATGAAAATTATGAATATTAATACAAGATTCATGATTTTATCAGTATGAGGTTGAGTTCTTGGTAAATTAATTATGAGACTCCGTAACAGGCCTTTTTATGGAAAAAGGTATGACGGAATTTCGTAAACTCATGTTGGTCAAAGTTTGATCAAAAAGTCAAAAGTTGACCAGAATAGTTAGAGGTTGACTAGAGTAAGACGGTATGGTGATATGATAAGCAGTATGGAAAAATATTGCAAAAAAAAAAACCGTCTTCATGATAGAGATAGCATGATTAGGTTTTAAAAACCACCTTAGAAAATCAAGCACCCGAGTAGGAATTAGAGACGAAAAAGGGCTCAGGAAAATAAGAAAAATTTTGTACTGTCCATTTTCTTTTCAGCAAATAAATTTTGGTTAAATATTTACTGTGTTTGAGTGAACACAGTATTAGAAATATCTGTATTGGCTTATAATGGATTTCTTGTTGGAAGAAATAGCCAAACAAGGCATAAGGTGAATGACATCACCTTATCCCTAATTTATGACATCATGATTAAGATAAGATAAGCTTAGGAAGAATTCAAAACTTGGCCACCAAGTTCTCCTCTAATGGGCAGCCACATGGAGGGTTTTTGTGTAAATTTTTGTGCAATTAGTTTTGCACCAAGGACTTTTGAGCAAAGGAGAATCAAATATTTGCAAAAAAGCCCAAAATTCCACCTATAAATAGGCTGCCATAGGGGGCGGTTTTGGCTTCAAAAAAATTCTGAAAACAGCCAAACTCTTGCCATTTTATCCCTCAAAAATCCGGACTTCTAAGTGTGAGCAAGAACGGAAGAAAATTTTGCAAAACCGAGAGCAATCGGAGGGTAGGGTGGTCGGATTTCTAGTGAGAAACCAACAAAGTTTTGAAAAAAATTTTTGAGACCCATTTTGACCATTAGGGCCGGTTCTAGGAGCAGCAAAAGGGAAAGGAGAAAATCCCAAAAGCCAAGCCAAAACTCTTGATTCAAATCAAGGTAATCTCTTTAGACTTTAAACTTCTCAATTTAAGTTGCAATTGAGAGATTTAAATGTATTTTCCAATGGTTTGTAAGAGCGTAAGCTCGATTTAAGTTTTTGCCTAAGTTGGATTTAGGGTTGTGCTTGATTTAGATTAAGGGTGGTTTGATTTATGAGTTTAAATTATGAGCTTGCATGGTTGTATGCTTATGTTTGATTGATTTTGTTAAATCGCATGTTAGGGTTCGATAAGTTGTATGTCCCCAATTGAGTTTAAGAATGATGGTTTGGAACGTTAGAAACCGCTGCATGTGTGTATTAGAGCTCCCGCGGTGGCTGGTTGAGCTAGGTTCCACGTCTAGGACGTAAAACGAACCCTAAACCGAAAACTGCCATTTTCGGGTAAAAACCTGACCAGTTTCGGGAAAAGTGAAATTTGAGGCCTTTAGAGGCCGAATTTGGAAAAACTTAAAACACGAAAGTTATTCGGAACGATTTTTCCTAGAGGACAACGTGGGCCGTTTCCCAAAATAAGGCTCCAATGGCCTCCGTTTACCCCAAAACCCGTGGCTGATCCCCAGACCCAGTTTTCACTCAGTTTTTCGGGGTCAGCCAGTTTCAAACAAAAACTGGGATGAATCTAGGCCGAATTGGAATTTTTGCAAAACACAAAAGTTTTAGTATTTTTCGAGAGCTACAACTTTTATGAAGACAACTTTTTCAGATTATGAACCAATTTTTAAATTAGAATCGTTTTTCAAAGGGTGCGCAGGGAATCCGAAAATTCCTGCACCCCTAGTTTTATAAATGTTTTTAGAAAACTGTTTTTCTACTACAAACTATTGTTTTGATTATGGAAAACTGTTCCAAGGGCAGTTTTCAACCTCAAATGATTTTATAAAACACTAATCCAAGAGTTGGAATTTTTACGATTTAAGTAAAGGATTTTTATAAGTTAAAAATGAAGTTTTGGGATTAATTTCCCTAAATTTTCCAAGTAAGGGAAATTAATTTTTCAACTTAGAATATAGCAAGAGACTAGTTTACGAAAGGTAACCGGGAGATATACCCGAGTTACTGGGCTTAGCCTCAAAGCCCAAGGTTGACCATAGTTGACCAAGGGTTGACCATTAGTCGATCAGATATCGACTTTAACCCAACAGTTAATTAAGGGTTACCCAATGTAATCCTATAGGATACCAAGGCATGTGTGGGGGGACATATAACTAGAATGTTGGAAAGGTTACCAACTTTTATAGGATTCTTATCCTATGTTCTTTTAATAGCAGGAAGGAACCTGCAATTGCAATCCGAGTTAGGACATCAGAACCCGGAATCTAGCAAATCAGGCAAGTATCAAACCTCACCTACAGTATGAAAATAGTAAAGACTATTTTCAAGTATACTTGCTATGTTGTGCCATGATGTGTGATGCAGTGCTATGTTTATAAAAGTGCTATGTTATAAAAGTGCTATATTTATAAAAGTGCTATGTTTACAAAAGTACTATGTTTATAAAAATACTATGTTTACAAAAGTGTTATATTTATAAAAGTGCTATGTTTATAAAAGTGCTATGTTTAAAAAAAAGTGCTATGTTCACAAAAGTGCTATGTTTACAAAAGTGTCATGTTTACAAAAATGTCATGGTTCCAGAAGTGACATGTTTTCAAGAAGGCCATATTATGGCAAATGTTGAGTATGATATGACATAGTGACATCATGAAATATGTTCACTAATGTTAAATCACATGGTAAGATAATCAAGTAAGGTGTCGTACCAACCTCCCCTAATCAAGGAGGCTACAGTTTAGTATTACCTTCCGTGATCGAAATTCGTGATCGTGAAGGGTCCAGTTAGAATTCCCAGAACTGTTAGGGCCTTGCAAACCCTAGCTTTATCTGGAGGCTGCGCGCTTTTGGTACGAACACTACGGGCCCACAGTTAGGACAAGATAATAAAGATTGAGTCTATAATGAAACATAAGACATTCAATCAATCATAAATGGTTCATGCATGAGTTAGTGTTGTTTGCCATGTTCTCAAGATGCTTATAATGTTTTGTGAGATTATGTTTGAACTTGCTGGGCGAAAGCTCACCTTTATATTTCATACTGTAGGTAAGAAGCCTGCAATTTAATTGGTGGGCTATGCGGACGATGCGGCGGGTGAAGGGCGGTGTGGGATACCACTACGCATAAATTTTCCGCATTTGATTTTCAGTAGTATGTTAATATTTCAAAAATAAATTATGTTTTGTTATTTGTAAGAAGTTTAAAGACACAAGAAGATACTGCCAGTATAGTCTGTTTATATAACAAGCTTTTCTTTATAAGATAACTTATGTGTATATGTTTTTAAAAAAAAATTTATCTCAAATTTTCAAGTAAAGAACAAGTATGTATGGTGTCGACCTGGCTTGGGAAGTCGGGGCGTCACATAAGAAAGGCAGCGACCCATCAATAAGAAAGGCAGTAGGCTTTGCTAATCTATCTCTCATTCTCTCATCAAGGCAAGATCGCTCCACTAATGTTGTTTTCCCTAAAAAAGGAGCTAATTTAATGTACATAATCTATGTTTTTCCGCTCAGGAAAATAAAAATGTAACCTTAAAAAAAATAATTTTAAAATCCACTAAGAATTTTCATTTTACGTACGTCGCAATTAATTTAGTTAACAAAAACATAAAAATGGTAATTTAATAAACTATCCCAAAGATAGAGACTAAAAACACCAGAAAATTACCATTTTGATTCGACCATAGGTCTAAATCTCCAAACTTTTAAATTGAACAACTTATTCTTTCTTGGACAAATTTCGATGTTTTCCCACCGATAACAATGATTTATATGAAACTTAAAGCATTGAAAGAACCAATTAGTCTTATATGTTTTTTCTTTTTAAGATTGAAAATTTTTTTTTAATATATTCAGATGGCCTTTTTTTCATTTTGCAAGAAAAATTTTATTAAATTAATTTGTGTTTTTATAAAATTACCCTTTAATTTTGACATTTGCGTGACACATGACATTTTGTTCACAAAACTAACTTAAGGGAAATATTTGTTATTAATGTTTTAACGTTCGGAGGCATTTTGTGACAAGACTCAAAATTCAAGGGGTAGATATGAGATTTGTTCTCAATTTCTACTAACTAATAAACTAATAACAAAAGGGGAAAAATCTGTGAATGATTAAAAGTTCAAAGGTAACGAATGTTACAAATTAAAGTTCGAATGATATTTTGTCACAAGACCCAAAATTTGGGGGACAAATGTAAGATTTGTCCTTTTTTCTTTGAATCTTAGGACACGAGGAAATATCAAAAAATAAAGATAAACTATAAGAGTAATTACAAAACTAAGCCTTTCAAGAAAGGGAAAAAAAAAAAAAAAAAATCCAAGTAATTGCGTAAGAAGCAAGAAAACCAATTACCTCATAGCTGGGAAAGACCCTCTAGGACCAGAGGAACTAGACCCAGATAAAATGTGTGCGTACCAATAAAAATGGAAAAGGCAGAACAAAATTAGAGAGATATACTTATTGTTTAACTGAAAGCAATCAAGAATAATTTCGAAGAACGGGTTAAAGTGAGCTTTTGGTAGCTTTCGAGTGTGTACAATAATGAACTATATATATTGATTGCATGTATAGTTTAACAGTAGTTTTATACCTGATTTCATTGTAGAAGATTGTTTTCACCTATATCTTAAGTTGTATTTATTTAATTTGAATCGTGAAAAGCCCGTAGATAGTGTGAAAAAATAAAAAATAAAAAGAGGGTCATTTTTGTATCATGAATTTTGGTCATCTTTGTGGGAAAAAGAAAAAGGTTGTTAATAAAAAACGTAGTTATAAAAAGGAAACAAAATCCCTAACCCTAAGAGCGTTTAATTTAAAGTTAGTAATTTTTAATTGTTATATTTCCTATTTAAGGGTATTTTTTGTACTTTTGAGAAATTCGAATTTTACAATAAAAGACGCTAAAAAACTTGTGAACAAAAACTCAATTTCCCGATGACGTAAAAGCAACAAGAAGTGGTCAATTAATGATCTATATCCGAAAGGTAGCATAAGTAATTATGTGTCAAGCTGTTAAATATGGAAAAATATTTTTTTAATTATTAAAAATAATAATATCAGTTTCACATTCTAGACAAGATATTCATTGTAAAAAACTTGGCCTGTGATTGGATAATATAATATCAGTTTACTTTTTTAGTGGGAGCGTTTTCTACTTATTTAAGGTTGTCATTACTAGCATAGACATTCTTTTTTCTTTAGCAGTTATTTTTTTTTAATTTTTTACTAGGAAGGATTTTAATAATATCTATCTAAGGTATTAATTTTCAAACGCATAGTCTGGAACTTATCCTTACAGACATTTGTTCTTGGTAGTAATGGTTAGTCTATATGGTTCTGTCTTGTTTTCTAGTTTTAGGATGGATTGTCATCATAAAGGGAGGTACATAGTTTTCTTTTGAATTCTGTACTTTTTTTCTTTATGTCAATAGATTGAGTTTGAGGCTTGATTTGGGTTGGGACAGCTAGAAGATGCAAACCTAATCTATATGTTTTAGCGTCCTTGAGATAAGACGTTTCTTGTCATCGTTTGAAAAATAATAAATGAACATCTTTCAACCACGGTTGGAAAGTGTTCAAATATATTGTCTTATTTTCCTTTTAATTTTCCCAATATTTTTTTCATAACCACCAATTTAGTTTTTAAATATTTTTAGTATTTAGTTTTTATTAATTATGTGGTCAAGTTCTTAAATTCAAATGATGTAATAAAATATTATTCAAGGACAGTTCTTCATCTTCATATTTGAGTTTCAACCCTCGTGGGTAAGAATAGTCCATCGTTCATCATTAAAAAAAAAAGAGAGAGAGAGAAAAGCTTTGAATGTGGTCGTCACAACTAATTTATATCAAAAATTAGGAAAACATAGTTTGCCCTAATAAAGTTTGGTATATTAATTTTTTTCTTCTGATTTCTGTATTTTTTTTTCTTTTATATCAATATATTGAGTTTGAGGTCTTAATTTTTGGATGGGACAGCCAGCAGATGCAAATCTAATTAGAATGTTTTTAGGTTGATCAGATAAGGCACTTACTAAAATATCACTGGATATAAATTTTGTGTCATTATCAAAGTGTCACTAAAGCATATCAGTAGTCACATTTTAAAATGATATAAAAGGTGTATATTAATGACATTTTTCAATTCTAACTAAAGCTCACATCCAGTGACGTTTTAAAATGCAAGTAAAGTATATTTTAGTGACATTTTTTAAGTGTACCTGAAACTAATCTACTGACGTTTTTTTGCATATTATGAGTGACATTCTTTAGAAATGTCACACAATATTCTTCTAGTGACATTTCTCTTTCAAATGTTGCTAAAAATAATGTCACTAAAACACGTTTTCATTGTAGTGTGAAAATTAATAGAGCTACAAAAGGAACTTTATGATCTTTCTTGACCAGATGACTATAAGAAATCAAATCACTAATAAAAGGAACTCGTTAAGGAAAATTTAAGATATCATATTGATCAATCTATCTACCATAAGGCATCGTTATAGTCACTGCGTTTTCGGAATGTGAATCACTGTCAATTCTTAATTTAGAGCACTCATCACTTCGACTCCTTTCGATGAAGAAACCAGGCTGTTTAGGTTTAGGCAAGATAGTTCCCTCGTTCTTCAACATGAAAACTACGGACGACATTGTAGGCCTGTCGTAAGGGAACTTTTGGACACATAATAACCCCACTTGAATGCTTCTCAACACTTGAGATTCGACATACAAGTCGTTGAAACATGCATCCATTAGATCCAAGGGTTTGCCTTCAGTCCACAGCATCCATGCCTGAAACAATTTATATTCTTATACCTTAAGCAAAACAATACTTTCGAAAAAAAAAATACTATATCACCATTGTTCTCACATGTCCCACAAGGTTATGGTGGTGATCGGAGTGGATGAAGCTTTGATTCTTTTTACCGCTCACAGTCTCTAGCAACACCATACCGTAGCTAAAAACATCGGATTTTAAAGAGAATTTCCCGTCAATTGCATACTTCGGGGACATGTAGCCACTACATGAAGCATAATGTTTGTCACAAGCAAGCAACTATAAATTTGTGTAAAACTATTGGCAAACTTCCTAACTTACTATGTTCCAACAACTCTTTTTGTTCTCGCTTCTTTCTCATTGTCTTTGAAAATCCTTGCTAAGACGAAATCCAAAATCTTAGGACTAAAATTATTGTCTAGTAAAATATTGCTTGCTTTAAGATCTCGGGAAACAATCTGAAGTTTAGAATCTTGGTAGCGGTAAAAAAGGCCTACTGCAATACCCCTGACGATATAGAAGTGTGTTTTCCAAGGTAATGCGGTTCATCTTTTTCCATCTGCAAGAAATTTACACCTCTCCTTAGCTCTGTTAACATTAAATTTCAAATTTAATTTTCATATTAAGGTTAAGAATTTCAAATCGAAGATGTAACAGTCCAAGCTCTTATTAGGTGTAATAACCGAATTTTTACGAACTCATAATTTCCTTACATATATTAAAAAAATTTAAGTCCGTACTATGTATTATAGTGATGTTTCAAGGAAATTTTGGATATCAATATGAAACTCATGATCTAATTATCAGAGAATGTTCGAGTTCTTATAGTGCTATAAGACTCAATGACAGTTTAAAGTTTTAGTATGAGGCTTTATGATGAAAAAGGCAGAAACATGATTTATGGTATTATTCTGGCCAATGAATGACCATGATAATTTATGACATGATTAAGACGGTACTACAGTATAATAAACAGTATTGAAATAATACTGTGGCCGACCGTCATTACGGATGCAGAATTGAGAATAAGGATTAGGAACACTCTAAAATAATCAGGAATAATATTTGGAGCAATAAAGATTAAGTGGCTTCAAATCCTAAGAAAAACCTATACGCGGTCCAGTTATGTGCAGATTAATTATGGACTGCAGCTCAATATTACTGGACTGTTGTTAGTTAAAACAATATTTGTACTATCTGGATTATTAAGAAAATGAACTGCATATCAGGAGGAATGCCAAACATGGCATTACTTGGAGGCCAAGTAATTGTGGATAAATATACATTTTTTGATTTTATTGTTTTTGTGGAAAGAAATCCAAGAGATAAGCATGAGAAGATTTTTGGCTCAAATCCTCCACATGGCTGGTGGTCTTGGGGGACAAGGAAATTAGAAGATAATTACAAAAATTTTTGGATTTAATGTTTTATGGAAAGAATTAAAGGGATAAGCTTGAGAAGATTTTTTTTTGGCTCCAACACTCCACATGGCCGGCTGATTTGGGGACTTGGAAGGCAAAAATTTTGTGTTTAAGGCCAACTATATAATTCAAAGAAAGTTGAAGAAAAAAAAATTTTGGAAAATTTTGGAAATTCCACCTATAAATAGGGTTGGGTAGGGAGAATTGGACCATTTAGTTAGCTTCTCATCTTTTCCTCTCTAGCTCTTAAAAATAAAAATAAAAAAATAAAAATAAAAATAAAAAGAGAGACTTAGAAGAACAAGTGGTGGCCGGTTGTATTGTGGAGAGGTAGAGCAAATATTTTTCTCATTCAAGACCTAGAATCACCTCTTTCAAGCTCTAGAGGTATATTCTTGATCCCCTAACTAAAACTTTAATTAGTTTTGGTTTGAGAAATTTAAGTGTATTTCAAGTTACGGGATGTAAGAGCATAATATCATGTTCTCTTATTTTCCTATATTATAGCCTTTAATGCTTGATTTATGCTTGATTAGTGCTTGGGTTATCTTGTTTTGCTAGCTCTAAGCATGAGTTTGATTTTATGCTCTATGATAAGTTTTAAGATTATGTGCATGTGATTATGCTCTCATATGTTTAAGTATGAAGATCTTATGCATGTTGGTTAAGAAATCAACCTAAAGACACAATTTGGTAAATTAGTAAGTTACCAATATTATGTTTTTTAAGTATATAAGATAAGTGAATGGTTGAATTTTAAGAACGAATCTGACACGCTGCATGATGATTTAGGCTCACGGCCTTGACCGTTCGAGGTAGGGTGTGCGAATTTTTAAACAAGAACCAACAAAATACAAACTGCCGGTTCTCGAAAAATAAATTGGACTGTTTTCTGGAAATTAAATTTTGAGCCCCTTAGAGGCCGAATTTGAACAAAGTTATAACTGTAAAGTTATAGAACATAGAAAATCCTAGGGGGTTACTTGGACAGTTTTTGAAGAAAATACTCCGAACGCCTCTATTTTTATCAGTTAACAAAATTGGTCGGTCCGGGTAGTATACACGGCTGGAATCTTTCAAGAGGAAAAAAAGATAAGTTAGAGATGAATTTAAGCTTCAGGAAAACATGAAAATTGTAGGTTTCGATATGATCTATAACTTTCATGAAGAAAACTTTTCCAAATTCTAAACCGATTAAAAGATAGAATTGGATGTTCAAAACTGTGCATGAAAGAGGAAATTCTTGCACACGTACTTTCAATTAAATTAAAAGGATGTTTTGAAAGCAGTTTTAGGGTTTTATGATCCCTTTTAAAAAGAACTATGGTTTTATGAAAACAGTTTTAAAAGAGGTTTAAATCCATTGGAATTTCACAAGTGATTTTTAAACCTTAAATACATACTATGTATTAAAAAAATACAATTTTAAGTATTGTGCCAAGAAATACTTAATTTATGAAGTTAAAATATTCTCTAAGTAAAAACAAATTTTTTTTAGCAAAGGAAATTTAATAAATACAAACAACTCTTATGAAAGCTAATCAAGCCAGTAGATATTGACCAAAAGCAAAAATAGGCCGAAATTACTAAAAATCAAGTTAAGTTTTAAATAAGGGCAATTACTTGACCCTGTTTTTATATGAAAAGTTACTTAAAAATATAGTAACAATTCTATAACTTATGTTATTAGTAGCTAAGAAGGTAATTAATCGGTTTGGAGACCGATTAATAATATGTTATAATAGATATTATAACTTATGGATGCTAAGTATTAATGTAGAGTAATTCTTATGCTCTGTTTGGAAACATGAATATAACCTATTGCTTTACCTTTTGGTACAGTAGGACAAGAGCATAGGACAGCTTGTAAGTACAAATCTCACCTACAGTATGAAAAATAGTAAATTATTTTTCAAGAATGACATGTTTTCATGTATGTCATGATTTACATGATATGACATGTTTATGTATATGCCACGTTTTTACCAATATGCCATGATCATGTATATGTTACACTTTACGATTATGATACACTTTTCGCTTATGCCATGTTTTATAGTAATGCCCCGTTACAATAATATCATGATTTCAATTATGCCATACTTTATTATGCCATAGTTTATGACAACGTCATGTTTTAAAATAGTGCCATGTTTCATAAACATGCCACAAGTTATTTATGCTATTGATCTTTATGTCATGCCATATCTATGTATCATATGCATCATGACTAATAAGATCACAAGTAAATAATCTTAGTCTTGGAACTAGTCTTTGTTAAAGACTTCATGTAGAAGTATGATTTTAAGCATACTCATCAAGAATTAAGTAATAAGACTAAGACTAAACCAAGATAAGTGGAGGGTCGTACCAACCTCCCGTAGACCATGGAAGATTATGGATGTTTCAAGATTCTCAGAATTGTAGGAACCTTGCAAGTCCTAACTTTCTGTGACCTTCCATAGATCGTGAAGGATTTTGTTTATATATATTTCAAGATTCTCAGAATTGTTAGAAACCTTGCAAATCCTAACTTTCTGTGACCTCCCGTAGATCGTGGATGATTATGTATGTTTTAAGATTTCCAAAATTGTTAGGGACTTTGTGAACCCATACTTTCTGTGGATTACGAACATCCGGTACGTACACAAAGGGCCCACATGTTAAGCAAGATAATAATTTCATAATGGAAAATAAGAGATCCATAATCGATCATAAATAGTTCATGCATAAGTTATATGGTGCTTATTATGTTTTTGCGACATTAAGTTTGTACTTGCTGAGCATAAGCTCATTAGTATATTTCATAATGTAGGTAAGATACCTGCAGCTTAATTTGGTAAGCCATGGAGACGATGCGGCAAGTGAAGGGCGGTGTGGGATACCACTACTCTGACTTTTTTGCAAACTCTTTTGAGCTATAAACATATACATATATGTTTAAATAATTTGTACCATGCTACGCATGTGATGTTTCAAGACTTCGGTTAAATATAAGCTTTATGTGCGACTTTATAATTTGTTAAACAAGTAATGTGTATGCATGGTGAAGTTTAGTTTACCTATTTGGATTAATTTATTTATGTTGTGTTTAAAAAAAATTATTCTAAAATTTTCAATTAGTTTAAGTATTTAAAGTTGAGATTTAATTTCAGTAAGCATGGTAATAACCTACGTAGTCGGGTCTTTACATTAGGCATGTACTCGTAGATCAATATCTTCTCTTCGTTTTGAATACAACAATTGAGAAGAGGGACTAGATTCCTATGTTGAATCGTGCGATTAATTCAACCTCATATTTCCAAGATGGGAGCAAGAGTCATACTTATACAAAACGGGAAGGTGATCACCTTCATGGATCATAGAAGGAATGATCCAATGCAATTAGAATTTGTGACAGTAGTTTTTGTGCTAAGTCTACACAGACCACGAGAGCTTGAAGTAAATCTTAATGGGAAGGAACTCAATGGCTTGAATTGGTGAAGGATTAGGATATAAAAATCTGCTCTTTTCCCAGAAGCTGACTGGAGTTGCTCATATTTTTCATCGAAGGTCATCTTCTTTGCTAATGATGACTTAGTAATTGGATGAATCTCTCCAGAAGAAGTTAGTCAAGGCTGAGATCGAGCTTATTAGGGAAGTTTAGAGGACACCAACGTTTAGAAGGCAAATTGTAGAAAAAATTCCATTTCGTTGCAAAATAGGATCAAATTTCATGATAAGACTTTACGGATTTGTTTTACTTTTCATGGACGAAAACTCATTAAGAAGGGTAGACTGTAATACCCAAATTTCTGATAAGGAATTATTATGAGTGAATTAGTTAATTCATCAAAATTGCTTAGGCAAATTAAAGTTTAGGTTATAAATTTAACCAAAAGTTATGAAATAATTATTTGGTCAAGTTTTTAAATTCAAATGATGTAAGGACAGTTCTTCATATTTGAGTTTCAACCCTCGTGGGTAAGAATAGTCCAACGTTTGTAACCTTAAAAAAAAAAAAAAAAAAAAAAAGAAAAGAAAAAAAAAGAAAAATCTTTTACTGTGGTCCTCTCTACAAATTTAAATCAATAAATTAAGAGTACATAGTTTGCCCCAATAAAGGTTGGTATATTACTTTTTTTTTTTTTTTTCCCCTTCTGATTTCTGTATTTCTTTTCTTTTATATCAATAAATTGAGTTTGAGGCATTAATATTTGGGTTGAGACAACTGGAAGATGCAAATCTAATTGGAATGTTTTTAGCTGATTAGATAGGGCACTTCTTCTAATAATTAAAAACAAACAATAATAATAATCTTTCAACCTACAGTTGGAAAAAGTAAAGATGTGTGGTCCTTTCTCAATATTATGTTGATAATTCATTTAAATACTTTTAGTATTTATTATGTGATTAAATTCTAAACTTTAATTGATATAATAAAAATAATATTGATCAAGGACATTTCTTCATCTTCGGATTTGAGTTTCAACCCTCATGCGTAAGCGTAAGAATTGTCCATCGTTTGCCATCACCCGATGAAAATGATTTAAAAAAAAAAAAGAAAGTAAGAGAGAGAAGCTCTTTCGAATGTGGTCCTCACCACTAGTCATAGTCAATTAATCTTTCAAAGTGAACCATTCATTTTTGTCAAGCTAATTCATCATGAACTATTGCCTGGTCAAATTCAATTTTCTAAGTACTTTCTCGCGGCGAAATTTATGAAAATTAGTAGAGCTACAAAAAACCTTTATGAGCATTCTTGAGACGACTATAAGTAATCAAATCACTAAAAAAAAAAAAAAAAAAAAAAAAAAAAAAAAAACAAGGAAATCGTTAAGAAAAATTTAAGATATCATATTGATCTATCTACCGTAGGGCATCGTTATAGTCGCTACGTTTTCGGAATGCGAATCTCGATAAATTCTTAATTTAGAGCACTCATCATTTGAACTCCTTTCAATGAAGAAACCAGGCTGTTTAGGTTTAGGCAAGATAGCTCCCTCATTTTCCAACATGAAAACTACGGACGACATTGTCGGTCGGTCGTTTGGGAGCTTTTGGACACATAACAAACCCACTTGAATGCATCTCAACACTTGAGATTCGACATACGAGTCGTTGAAACACACATCCATTAGATCCAATGCTTTGTCTTCATTCCACAGCAACGATGCCTGAAACAATTTATATTCTTATACCTTAACCAAAACAATACTTTCGAAAAAAAGAAATACTATATCACCATTGTTCTCACATGTCCCAAAAGGTTATGGTGGTGATCGGAGTGATTGAAGCTTCTATTCTTTTTACCGCTCACAGTCTCTAGCAACACCACACCGTAGCTAAAAACATCGGATTTGAAAGAGAATTTCCCGTCAATTGCATACTCTGGGGACATGTAGCCACTGCATGAAGCATAATGTTTGTCACAAGAAAGCAACTATAAATTTGTGTTAAACTATTGGCAAGCTTCCTAACTTACTATGTTCCAACAACTCTTTTTGTTCTCGATTCTTTCTCATCGTCTCTGAAAATCCTTGCCAAGCCGAAATCCGAAATCTTAGGACTGAAATTATTGTCTAGTAAAATATTACTTCCTTTGAGATCTCGGTGAACAATCTGTAGTTTAGAATCTTGGTGGAGGTAAAGAAGGCCTCTTGCAATACCTTTGACGATATAGAAGTGCGTTTTCCAAGGTAAGATGGTGCATCTTTTTCCATCTGCAAGAAATTTGAACTTCTCCTTAGCTTTGTTAACATTAAATTTCAAATTTAATTTTCATATTAAGGTTAAGAATTTCAAACCGAAGATGTAACAATCCAAGCTCTTATTAGGCATGAACTCGTAGATCAATATCCTCTCTTCATTTTGAATACAACAACCGAGAAGAGCAACGAGATTCCTATGTTGAAGCTTTGCGATTACTTCAACCTCATTTTTAAACTCTTCAAGACCTTGTCCAGAATTATTTGATAGTCTTCTTCGCTGCAATTTCTTGTCCTGTACAAAGCTTCCCCTGCTTGTTGTCATTAAAATATGTACTTCACGATCACGAGCAAAATTCTTATGAAGAAATCGGCAATAGAATCTTTAGAAGAAAAATATTACCTTCACGATCACGAGCAAAATTTTTATGAAGAAATCGGCAATAGAATCTTTAGAAGAAAAGTATTACCTTATAACAAGACCAAATCCACCGGCTCCGATCATATTTGTCGGGGAGAAGTTGTTTGTAGCAGCAACAATTGTAGCCAAATCAAATGTTGGCAAATCTAGATCTTCATCCTTGGTTTTACCTATTAAAATCAGCGTGTTAATCCATAGAATTCGCTGTATCCGATTTTGCGAAAATAGAATAAGAAACCGT